>JAKTYA010000179.1:0-82339 GCA_030561745.1 Metschnikowia gelsemii
GTCAAGATTAATCATGATGCACAATTAGAGAACACGTGATCTGTGTCACGTGTGGTCGACGAAGTCGTCCAGAAAAGTTTTTCCCGATGAGACTTCTGAAGGTTTTTTCCCTTTTCTTCTTCAAGGGTCTTGGCCACATAGTTCTAAGCAAGATCCTAAGTTATATTTATATACTTGAATACAGACACATAAATTGAAACCAAGTCCTGTGCCTTCCACATTCATGGCCATGGAAAACGGCCATGGAGAATGGCTTTGGAAGGTGTATGGAGAATGTGTTTGTTTTGGGAGCAAAGAAGCCTCAATGATGTGAAACGTGGATATTTATGGAAAACAATCATTCCGCCCCATGAACCCTGCTCAAACCGCCCCATTCTGAGTTACATGGAAGCGACCTACAAACAATGGGCAAAAGTCTTAAACCGTCATGATGAAAAAGAACCCGACACCTTGGCGGTTGAGAAAGTTGAGTTATTATCAGTGTTTCAAGACTCTGGAATTTAGTTTCTTTCACACAGTAATTCCTCGTTGTAACTCGTCCAACTCGAAGAAAGTAAACGCGTCGACCCTCCATATCTTCGAAAATACTTGTTGCAAGAGCTGTAACAGAAACCTTACAAACATCCGAAATCATCGAGGGACCCTCGAACCTCGACAACTTTTGAGTTTTGATCCTAACCCGAAGAAAAAGGTTGAAAACCACCATTACCAGTTGAATTACGTCTTCCGCCTTGACTGAGTCATCCCTAAGTGTGATTGGTCTGAAAGCCTCAGAATCCACGATCTGTGAGAACTCAGATCGCAAATCACTAGGTTCCAGGTGTCGTTAGCGTGTCTCTAGTTTTCACATAAATCCCTGACGCGATAAAATGTCTTAGCTATCTTTGTTGAGAAACAATGTGAAAAGAAAGTCTCAGCTACCTTTGTTGAGAAACAATATGAAAAGCATTGGAAAAAACATTGGAAAAAACAAAATCGACGGTTATGAGTTCTTCTCTCAAAAGTCCTCACCTTTGGCCAAAATAAATGGTCCTATTCTCGGGGGCCAAAGCGCAACGAGGTGTTTCGCAAGGGCCTTTAACTGCAAGCAGTGTTGTGCAAACTTAATAAGTGGCGAACATGTAATTCATAATTAGTAAAAGAATATTAGAATAATATGCGTATTATCGCCCAGATATATATATTATGCACTTACACGAGTCGATGTATCCCAAAATATATATGACGTGTTTCATATTATATCGAGGACTTTGCTGTAATCGCTACCAGTGTGGATTCATGTCCACTCATTGCCCTGAAAACGCTGACTGGGTCGTCTAGCAAAGAGTAGAGAAACGTTTGAGACACTGGAATATGGAAGCGAGGGACACGTGTAATTTTTTATTTCTGCAGTTTGGTTAAATTAAAACATACGCGGCCATTCAAGGTGCTTGTCAGCCAGACAACCCTGCTGCTTAAAGTCGTCTGCAAGATGAGGGGGGCAATCGCAATTCAATTTCAGCTTTAGCTATTGTTTCTTTCCTCAGGATACGCAACTGCCGAAATCTTCAAAATCATCTAAGCCCTGACAGAAATGCTCAAAGCTATGGTCTTCACTCAGAAGCTTGATCCGCGTCTGCCTAAATCCTCATGATTCTTTCTTTGAGATGCTCGAAGCCGGAAGCATGATCGGCGTCTGCCTAAATCCTCATGATTCTTTCTTTGAGATGCTCGAAGCCGGAAGCATGATCGGCGTCTGCAGAAACTCCGACAATCTGGGTACGTTTGAGATGAGCAATGCGGAAGACATGAGTAATTTGCCAGAACCAAGTGAAATGAGCAGTCGCAAGCAACAAGCGAGATGAATGTTTTTGGCAGCATTTTCCCCGAAAGCGACGATGAAGAAGTTGAGGAAAATTCTTCAATAGTTTCTCAAAATTGGGTTCAAACTTAGCTTTCATTAAATGAAGCACCGCAGAACTCTCCACCCGAAATTGTACGAATAAGTGCCTGCTGAAGACAAGAAAAACTTTCTCAGTTTTGACAAGGAAAGAGGTTGCAATGGAAAAGTAGAGAGGGTATTGGAAGCTGATACCGACTCTTGCGAGCTTCTAAAAAAGAGCCTCCATCGTTTCCTAATAAACAAGAATTGACGTGGAGCTTACCTATGATAATCACATTTGTCATTGATTATATCCCGATATCTAGCAGCTTATTATTGGCAGGCCGGCGGGCTGGCTTAGTTTATACATGAGTTTCACAACATTTCACACTTCAAGACTCAGGAGATTCATGGAACACGATAACTTGAGACAAGTGATGAGATCATTCACGTTCACAAGATCGCAATTTGAAGAGATCCCTCAGTCGGGTTTCCCGATATATCTTACTAAATAACCAAATCATGTATATCTTACTAAATATTCGAATCATATATATTCTTAAATGATCAAATCGAATATCTTCGTAAATTATCAAATCATATACATCTTACTGAACAATCAAATCATCTGATAACATATCTTACTTCTTACTAAAAATCAAATCATTCACATCGTTCTAAACAGTGTTGCGCGCTGTCGTAATTTTGCGTAAATCGTAATGAAAATTACGCGTTTACGCCAAGGATTTACGATTGCGATTTACGATTACGACGACCACCATTTTCGTAAATCGTAATTTATCGTAATACGTTTTATCTTTACGTTTTTTACGTTTATCTTTACGCTTTTCTACGCTTTTTTACGTTTTTTATTAAGCTTTTTTACGTTATTTACGGTTTTTCTGAGGTCTTCCTTCAGTAAGGTACTCATTAACCAGTGCTGCACATCCTGTTAAGATATTCGGTTAAAGCCCAAGCAGAAGCACCTGAAACGCACGTATTCACGCCTGTAAATTTTGTGATACTGGAATGCTCCTCGCTCGTTCATTGAAAACAAAAAACGAGAACGACTCGCCCCATTCACGCCGCCTTCTTCAAAGCCCAATTTCACAATTCTGCGTGCTCAATTCCGATGACAGATATCTCTTCGGAAGAGAATAGTTCACAGGCTGATTTTGATTCCATAAGATTGGAACAGCTGAGTTCGCCTGCTTTCAAATTAGATCTATTCAAACGACAAGTTTAGGAGACTAAACTTGACCAAGGTAGGCTTGTCTCGCTTACGTGTAACGCTTCTATTGCTCTCGAAAGTATACCCATAAATGCGAGGGGAATGTGACAACTTTAATCAAGCATTACAAATCTAAACACCGACATATGTTGTACCGTTTCGCTAAGATCTGCACTCAAATTGGTGGAACATAGTTTTGAAGTAAGTAAATACATAAATCTATATTATCAACACATCTTCAGAGTTTTAAGTGGAGAGATTGCCCGTAAATAAGATTATTGAACAGATTACGAACAAATTACGAGGAGTTACGAGCAAATTACGAAAAATTACGAAAATAATTACGATAAATTACAAAAATATTACGACAAAAATATTACGACAAAATTATGCCGCAAAATGCGATTTACGATTACGATGGTGATTACGATGGCTCCCAAAAACTTAATTTGAATTATGATGGTGGTTACGATGGCCCCAAATTTCGTAAATCGTAATTTTGGCGTAAAACGCGCGTAACGCGCAACACTGGTTCTAAATAATCACATCTTACTAAATATCCAAATCATATATACACTCCTAAAAAATCAAATCATACATATTCCTAAATAATCAAATCATGTATATCTTACTAAATAACCAAATCATGTATATCCTACTAAATTACCAAATCATGTATATCATACTAAATTACCAAATCATGTATATCATACTAAATAACCAAATCATAGATATCATACTAAATAACCAAATCATGTATATCCTACTAAATTATCAAATCGTGTATATCTTACTAAATAACCAAGTCACACACATCTCACTAAATAGTAACATATTTGTGTTTCATCACATTAATTTCGCGCGCGAAAATCATCGCGAAATGGTATTTTGTGCCATCACCGGCTGCAAGCATATAAGCATTCCCTCGACTCTCGCTAATTCCGCGATTCGAGGGGCCACAAATCTCCCCGGACCGTAACGTGAGATTGCTGTTTTATTTTACCCTTAATCTTGTTGGTGTTCCTCGGCACCCGTGCGGCTTCTTCCTAAAAAATTACAACACGCAGTGTTATTGAAAGCACCCGAAAACTTGCCGAATAGCCCCTAATCCTAAATTAGGTGGGACGTAAAGTGTCTGAGGATCTGGCATGTTTAAGCAGTCTTTTCGCACCAAGCATCGTCTTAATCCTGTAGGCCCTCGCTAAACAATAGGGCACGCACGGAAAAAAGCCCCACGATACAGACTCGGGGGAAGAGCCAAAAAATTGCGTTAGTGAAGAATTTATCAAAAAGAGACTGGTGTTAAATTAAGAAAAAGGCCAGGATTTTCAAGCCCGAGATTTTTCACCTTCATTCCGACAAACGCGAACTAAAAGCCTGATGCAGTTTCAGCTTTGTCAACCCATATATACTGGCTTGCTTCAGGGCGACGTCAGGGCGACGTCAGGGCAGCGCCCACTTCTGTAGAAAAGCACGCCGCACTGCTGATGTCGCTGTGCGCGACAGGCCCAAGAAACCTCGATTCCAGGCCCAATTCCTAGTGCCCAGGCCAGTGCTCACTTCTCACCTCATATCTCGCGTCTGGTCCTGAGCCTGGCCTGAGCCTGAGCCTGAGCCTGAGCCTGAGCCTGAGCCTTGAGGTACAGTTATAGAGAGCGGGTGAGAAAAAATAATATTATTGAAGAAAGGAAAACACCAACAAATTAACACATTTCACACCTGAACCCTGCCACGAATCGGGCTTGAAAATCCTAAACATCAAGGAATTTTTTATACGCGTCCTGAAAAACCTCCCCAAGATCTCTCGTACCCGCCGTTCACGTATCTGATTCTGTTTCTTTCCTTCCCTCCTTGCTTTACTTAGCCTCGCTTGCCAATGAACACGGGTGGTTTGGCAGGGAATTCTCTTGCAGGCACGCCGCTCGAGCCCATGGAGGCATTACTGCGTGCCCTGGGTGGCGCATCTGGGTCTTCGAGAGTTGGCGAAGTTTCATCGGTGGATGATACTCTGTTGGCGGCAACAGCAAATGAATCTGACCTCGTGTCTCATTCAGCACACGGCCACGGCTCACTGCAGGGTCTGCATCACGGGATTTCGCCACACCAGCTGCTCCATCAACATGGCCACAATGGCACTCAGCATCTGGGCGGGTACTCGCAACTCACAGGCAGTGCCTCTGCCCTCCCATTTCAGGAATCGCAGCTCAAGATCTCCGATTCGATGACGAAGATGGAGAATGAGGTGGCCACCATCAACCAGGATATGGCGTATTTCCGCCACGTGCTTGACTTCCAGAACCTGAAGATCGAGAAATTGACCCAGCTCCTAATAGACTTGCTTCACAATAAAGATGTCTCGCAAATCGTGCATCTGCTACAGAACATCCACTCCAGCGATCCGTTTAATGTTGACGATGCCCAGGATTCGGTTGATGACTCGCTTTCGGAAAGTGTGCATGATCCAGTCCACGATGTCACTAACGGCCTCCTGTCTCTACTGCCTTCAGCAGTCGTTTCTGTTGGCTCGTCTGTTGGGGTCCCTGGCGTACTGCTAGATAACAATATGGATCCCCAGCTCCATCAAGTGGCCCAGGCTGCTGTCCAGGCGCAAGGAAAGCCCGCCGGTCATCCGGAAAAAAGAGTTCGAAAACGGCCCTTTTCCAAAGTCAACAACGCCACTGACAACGGCCAAAATGGAGTCACCAACAATGGCACTAATATCAACAATAGCATGGGCCCCAGTATGACCAATGCCATGAATAATATGACCAATATGACCAACATGACCAACAATATAAATACCAGCATGAATAACAACACTAGCATCACCCTCGCCAACGGAAACGGCACCAATGGCACCAACTCATTGGTTGACAGGATGTCTAAACACCATCAGCATCTTCAAAACCTCCGCCAACTGCCGCAGAGTCAGTCGGTACACCAGCATCAACAACAAACTCTGCAACAACAACACTCGCGACATTCTCAGCAACAGCATAATCATGGACAGCTTCAGGAGCATAGTCAATCCCCGCAGCAACAGCAGCAACAACAGAGCCATCAAGAACAGCAGCAAGAACAGGATTCGAAACCCCCAATTTCTGTGGGAGATATGCCCGGTCTAGAAGTCGTCAACATGGATAACATGGGTGGCCGCAAAAAGCCCAAGGTGTCGGTCGATTTTCTCCATAACCCTATGACGGTAAAAGAAATCTACGATGAGTTTACAGTGGGATTCCGTGGGCAGCCGCCTTTGAGGGAGATGGATGAAAGGTATGGGAAGCATGAATGGAGAGGGGACTCCCGCTCAAAAGAGTCTAAGCGGTATCAGCGACGGAAAAAGCTCTGTGATGCGATCGAAAGAGGCATGCACAAATACGGAAAGACAGCTGAAGAGATCCAGGGCTTTATCGAGGAATTTCGAGGCGAGAAGTCTCTTACGTGGGTTATGAACGGCAATCTCCCGGAAGACTTGATGCAATGAAACGACGTTTTCGGAACTGAAGTGACTCAGGGGATAGAAATGAACTCGTTCTTTGATCATGTGGAAGTCGGTTAAATAGGCAGCTGAGAGTCACCACATCGTACGTTTTGTGTGGATTTCGAATAGAGAAAACCTGCGCCTGAAGCGCGATGAAGACGAAAGTTGCAGAAATTTAGGGGTTTGTTTCGACAAAAAGTTATGACATGAGAGAAACAATGACATGTAAACCGAGTGGCCGGGCGGCATCACAGAAGAATGATGCAACACTGTACTTCTGGACGAAAACTGTATTATTATCATTCGTTCAACTTCATCTATCGATGCGCTCGGTCCATGACTACATGTATGAGACTATGTTGCTTCACTAAACTGTCTGGCAGATGATCAAAAAAAAGTCATATAACGAATTACAGTTGCCTTTAATTTATCATTGGTTTCAAGAAAGCAAGTTCGTGCAGCGGAAGCAGAATCTACGATGTTTTATCGGAACTGGTGGCTCCTATCTCAAATACATCTGCGGCCCGGTTCCTTGCATTTGAAAACATGCTTTCATGCTTGGCAAATCTGTAAGTTCGAAGGTAAATTTGATATGCCTTATCTTACAAGCAGCAATGGCGCCTTTGTGTGGCTGAGCAAGCCACAGGAAGTTGCCATAAGGTGGCCAAGTCAGATGTGATTCCTGTCAAGGTTTATGATTAAACCGCGAATAGGAAATAATCATTGATTCAAAAACGCCCACTGGACAGAACTTTACTACGTGTACTGATTGGTGGTGATTTGTGGGTCATCGGTGCAGTCTCGTGCCAGAACCATGTCTTCCAATCTACAGAAGTACATGGAGTTTCGTTGAAACGCTGCATTTAGTTGAAATAATGAAAGAGGACGGCTTCCTTTTCAAGCCGAGATATTCCTTTATTCGTAATCACTCAAGTGAATCTGCTCAACTCCACGTTGCCAATCATCCCGAATCGCCTTAAGAAAGCGACGAGACCGGGGATCCGAAACTGACCGAAGCCGGTAACGAAAGTTCGCGACAAGAGACAGGGCGAGGTGAGACGGAGCGAGGCAAAAGTCCATGGCAAAAAGCACGCAATTAAGCAAGAAAGAAATTGGCGTGATCCCACCACCCAAAAAAAATCGTAATCTTCCAATTACAAGAAAACGCAATCTCTTGGATTTAAACTTCAAGAATATAAAATACCCTCAAGCTAATTTAAAGTGATTTTCACACGGTCACGAGTCTTCACGGTGGAAATTTCTGGAACTTTCCCGTGGCGGCCGGGTAACCCTGCGCGAAATTTTCACAGTGGTGAGTATATTACCAACAGTAGCGGGCGAGAAAGGGCGGAAAAATAAGTCGACTTACCATTTAGAGCTTGATTCTTCATCAACTTTTACACCAAATTACACTATGTTGGCTGCTAGAAACTCATGCCAAAACGCCGCCAAGCGTTTTGTTCGTCACCAGTCCACCGCGCCCAGTGGCCCCGTGATCGGGATCGATTTAGGAACCACCAACTCGGCGGTTGCGGTGATGGAGGGCAAAACCCCCAAAATCATCGAGAACTCCGAAGGTGGAAGAACCACTCCTTCGATTGTGGCATTCACCAAGGAAGGCGAGCGTTTGGTCGGAATCCCTGCCAAGCGTCAGGCCGTGGTGAATCCTGAAAACACCTTGTTTGCCACCAAAAGATTGATCGGCAGAAGATTTGAGGATAAGGAGGTGCAAAGGGATTTGAACCAGGTTCCTTACAAAATCGTGAAGCACGAGAACGGTGACGCATGGATCGAGGCCAGAGGCCAGAAGTACTCGCCTCCTCAAATCGGAGGGTTTGTGTTGAACAAAATGAAGGAAACCGCCGAGGCGTACATGAACAAGCCCGTCAACAACGCCGTGGTCACGTGTCCCGCGTACTTTAACGATGCTCAGAGACAGGCCACCAAGGACGCAGGTAAGATCGTGGGCTTGAATGTCATGAGAGTCGTCAACGAGCCCACCGCCGCCGCGTTGGCCTACGGTTTGGAGAAGAACGATGGTGAGGTTGTGGCCGTGTTCGATCTTGGTGGTGGTACTTTCGATGTTTCCGTTTTGGACATTGGTGCCGGTGTGTTCGAGGTCAAGTCCACTAACGGTGACACTCACTTGGGTGGAGAGGACTTTGACATTGCTGTTGTTAGAAACATCGTTGACACTTTCAAGAAGGAGTCCGGTATTGACTTATCGCAAGACAGAATGGCCATCCAAAGAATCAGAGAGGCTGCCGAAAAGGCTAAGATCGAGTTGTCCTCGACCGTTTCCACCGAGATCAACTTGCCTTTCATCACTGCCGATGCCTCCGGTCCTAAGCACATTAACCAAAAGATCTCTAGATCCCAATTCGAGGCTTTGGTCGAGCCTTTGATCAAGAAAACCGTCGAGCCATGTAAAAAGGCCTTGAAGGATGCTGGTTTGAACACCTCCGACATTTCCGAGGTCATCTTGGTCGGCGGTATGTCCAGAATGCCAAAGGTCATCGACACTGTCAAATCCATCTTCGGCAAGGAACCATCCAAGGCCGTCAACCCAGATGAGGCTGTCGCCATGGGTGCCGCCATTCAAGGTGGTATCTTGGCCGGTGAGGTCAAGGATGTCGTTCTTTTGGATGTCACTCCGTTGTCCTTGGGTATCGAGACCATGGGTGGTGTTTTCGCCAGGTTGATCTCTAGAAACACTACAATTCCAGCCAAGAAATCCCAAATCTTCTCTACCGCATCTGCTGGTCAGACCTCTGTCGAGATCAGAGTCTTCCAGGGTGAGAGAGAGTTGACCAGAGACAACAAGTTGATTGGTAACTTCACCTTGTCTGGTATCCCACCAGCTCCAAAGGGTGTTCCACAAATCGAGGTCACCTTCGACATCGATACCGATGGTATCATCAAGGTCTCTGCTCGTGACAAGGCTTCTAACAAGGACGCTTCTATCACTGTTGCTGGCTCATCGGGGTTGTCTGACTCCGAGATTGAGAAGATGGTTCAAGATGCGGAGAAGTTTGCTGAGTCTGATAAGGCCAAGAGAGAAGCAATTGAGTCTGCCAACAGAGCCGACCAATTGTGTAATGACACCGAGAACTCTTTGAACGAGTTTAAGGAGAAGCTCGACCAAGTTGAGGCTGACAAGCTCAGAGAGCAAATCGCCGCTTTGAGAGAGATCGCCGTCAAGGCCCAAGCTGGTGAGGAAGTTGACCCAGCTGAATTAAAGACCAAGACCGAGGAGTTGCAGAACGACTCCTTGAAGGTTTTCGAGAAGTTGTACAAAAACGAAAACAACAACCAAGACAACAACTCCGGTGAGTCTTCCGAGCCAAAGAACTAACCCAGATGACTTATATTATTATAGTTTTGGCTCGGTCTACTTGTATATAATATAGTGAAATATAAGATTAGCGTTATTCATACAATACGTATTTACATTCTCACGGTCACTCACTTGCCTCTTATATTATTCTTCCAAAGCAGCAGATACCTCATGCAAATTGTTGAAGCCCGGCGAGCGAGCAATCAACTTAGTATCCACAGTCGTAGTTTCCGGATACTGGGAGGACCCATTCGAACTCCCATAGTAAGAGCTTTTATCGGTCGGGCGTCTCTTGAGTGTACCGTATCTCTTTATCAAATGCGTGTCCGCGACTGCCTGGACCAGTTTGTTTCCCTGGCTTCTTCTTGACTCCTGAATAGACAAGCCTATCGAGTCGCTAGTGAACGCCGAGCTCGCCACGGACTCGAGATCATCGGAGTCATAGTCGAGCATTTCGCCCAACATCGACCGGCGATTGAGTACTTGTTGAAGCTTCTCGATTTTCTCGTCGGACGACTCGTCGTCACTCTCTGATCCTATTGAGGAGAGATTGTCTGGCAGAATTTGGCGAGTACCGACATCGGCAACTTTTTGGTGTTCTGAGTCGGAAAAGCGAGAAGGTGTATCAGAAACAGCGGTGGGAGCCAAGCTTGCGGTAGCATGCAAAAGAAAAGAGTCAGCCTCGCTTTCTGTCGAGCTGTACTTCCCAGGAACAATGCTCGCCCGGTGGCTTTTGATCTCGGCCACACTTGCCAGCCATCTCCGAGAGTTTCTGGCATGATCGTGTTCAGTAGATGTCACTGACCTGGGCCTTTCTTCAATAATATTTTTGTTATTAAACACGCTGGGAATAGGCTGGTTTGCCAAAAGAAGTTGGAACAAGTGCACCTCCTGCCTCAATTTGATTCTCAGTGCTAGCACATTGGCGAGGTATCGCTTCCACGCAAGTTGCAACGATGCTCGATCTGCCAGCTTCGACATTGACCGCTTGAACAGAGCATCTGTATGTGGGGGAGGAGGCGGCGGCGCCGAAGAATATTCCAGGTACCCAGACTCCGAGCCAAGCTTCGGCTGGCCCAAATGGATCTGTTTCAATCCATGAGTCTGTATCTGTATCGAAACAGAACTAGCCCCATTTTGTTGCTCATCTTTGTTTTGCACCTGCACCTCTTCGTCTCTCGAATTTGCACCCAAGGCACCTCCGGCACCTGCTCGTGCCTTAAGCTCCGACGTTAGGCCCTCGACTTTCAGGGCACCTCCGGCTTTCTCTAAATCGGGATTAGCTAGAGGAGCTGAGATATTTGCAGTCCTAGCACGTCCAGTAAACCTGGGGCTTTTTGAGGTCCTTTTCAGTGATTTCAGTCGACGGAAAAACGGCCGGTCTGCGGTGGTTTTCACTTTGGATGTGGCTTTCTTGGGCCGCACAAAGTAATTACGCACGGCCCCAAGTTTGCGTTTCACTTTCAAAGCAAGTTTCCGAAGAGCTAGCCGGAGCCTGTAGATTTTGCTGCCTTCTTTAGATCGGATAGCTTTTCGGCGTTCTAAAAGCTGTCCGGATTCTGCCTCATTGGAAATAGTACCGTCATCTAATTGGCCTCCCAATTGTCTACCAAACTTGCCACCATATCCAGCAAGTAAGCGGGACCCCCTGCGTAAATTCGAACGTCGTCTTCGGATTCCTTCCTCTGATCGTGTAGAGAAAATAGTCGCCTGAGACCCCATCAGCCACGAAATATCTCTCGACCGTGGACCCCCACTACGGATGCTAGATTCTGCTTGCGGGTTCAAAAGAATATTCTGATCCAGAATAAACTGGGAAAACCGGTGCGGCACTTGGTTGAACTGGTCTGGAGATTGGGCAGCGTTTTCGTCGCCATCACGCAGACGCGCTGGGCTCAGATTGGTTGGGTCTACTTCTCCTAGCTTCATTTTGCCCAAGAGTGGGCTGGAGCCCTCCGACTGTAACAAATTAAGTGTGTTCAACAGCCTGCTGTAGTTCGAGAGGTCATAATAATGTAGAGATTCTCCCACGGAAACCGATGCGGACCGGTCCAGATCCGTCTCCACGGCCAACCGCTCAATTGACATTGACATTGGCATTGGCATTCTCGCAACCGACCGATGCTGAGGAGTCGATCCTCGGGAAAGCACCAACGTGGCGTTTGTATGGTTGATATCTGCAAGCGACGTCAGGTAAGTAGAAGAGTTCGGTTGCTGTGGGGACACCATTGGCAGCTTTGCTTTGGCTTGAAGCGAGCTCTGGTAAAGCAGAGTACCTCTAAGAAGCTCGCACGTGAGCACATCGGAATCAGAGCTGGAATGGGTGTGTGTGTATGTGTCGGTTTGTGTGTTTGTGTTTTTGTGGGAGTTGTTGTGGGAGTTATTCGTGGAAGTACCTGAGACTATCCGCCCAAGAACCATTTCACCAGATGCTTGGCTCATTAGAATGCTGGAATTTGAGGCAAAGTCAGGGAATATTGCTTTTCAGGGTAAAGGCTGGCTCAATTGAGACGTTTGGTTTTGTGGAGATAAGTTTGGTTGAATCAAATGTTAAATGGTCAATTTATACCTTTTCTCTCCAAGGACTAAAGTGATCCAAAAATTAATGTAATTGTAGAGGAGGAAAATTAATTGCAAACTTATTTCCGACTCTTAAAAATCAAAATTAACCAGAATCAAGGTCGAAGATCAAAGTCCGATGAAAAGATCAAGTTCAGAATTCAAATCCGATTGTCAAGGAAAAAAAACCCGAGCCATAGTCAGTTTCCCTGAACCCACAGCTTTCCCGTTTGGATCGATCTGTGATGTGATTTGGAATATGCATAATAGCTGGCTGGCGCACTGCATACAGCCCGAAGCGAGAGTTATATGCAGCACAAAGAGCCAGTGACCAAGTTTCATCAAGTCAGTACTCAAGAGAAATGTTAATTACAAGAAAAAAAGTTACATTATTATTTGAAACCAAAAACTGATCAGAGTCAACCTGTTTGGCAAAGCTCAAAAGAACGTACATGAGGGGTTTACTGACTTTCAGCATCGTCAAAGCTTTCATGCACTCTCGCCCAATTCATGTTCCATGTCCTGCAATCGCAGCTTATTACCAGCACAAAAAATCTATCCATACTTGTCTATTACAAAGCTTGTCTGCGCAATTACATTACATTTCATTTTATTAAACTTAGAAATAAATCAGACAGGGTTCATAAATTGGGAAAAAAACCGTTACTTCTAGGAATGGACCCAAGTGGCCGTATGCCTGGCTGGACCCGAAGCAGAGTCAAAGAGGTTCCATTCATCTACTTCACTGGAGCCAAACCGACAGCGTTCTTCTTTAAGTCGTAGACAGAGTAATATTTTCTCAAGAAGGCGTCTCCGATAATTGACAAGTCACCAATTGGTTCCGGGAAGTCCATTGGCGTGAATGCCGAGATACACGAACCCGAGACTTCTAAAGTATAGTCGTACGCCGTCAAGGTGAAGTTGTAGCCACCCAAGTTCAACGTCAAGTCAGGCAAGCTGTCACGGGTGTCACATTCCACTTGGTACTGGCCTGACCAGGACTTGGTGGCGCCAATCTTAGCGTTGATGATCTCAGCCAACGATGATGGCAACGTGATCAAGGAGGTACCGGTGTCGATGGCAGCGCCGGTCTTGGCCAACTCAGCGAACTCGTCGCCCAAGCCGATTCCCTCAAAGGTGACCTCCCAGTACGCCTTACGTCTCACAGGCAACCAGATGAGGTCACCCTTAAACAAGGACTTCTCGTAGCCGCCGAAAGTGGCCAAGCCACCGTTGTTTTCGTCCTTGTTCACGTCACCCAAGTAGAACCCAAACTGAGGTGAGTCCAAGAGGCCCTGTGCGAGAGCGTTATATACTGGAGGAACAATTTTGTTCTGCGAAATTGTATCATAAGCCAAGCCCAAAATACCGTCGAACTTTCCAAAGGCAAAAGCAAGGCCAGGCTCCGCGGTGGCTTCGGCAAAGTCCTGGTTGGGAATCACCAAGTCTCCTATGGCCAAGGTATCCTGGGAGACATATCCTTCCATGGCTCCAGAGCCGTATTGGATCTTAAAGTCGGTGCCGTTTTTCTTGTAGGAGGAGGATTCGTCATGATCATACTTGGTGTGCAAGAAACATGCCAACGAGCCACAGTCCTTCGAAGGCACCCACAAGTTCGAGGACCCGGTATCCAAAATGACCTTGAATGGCTGGCCAGGGGTCCCGAGAGAGATCTCGGTGAAGTACTGGGCGTTCAAGTAGTCGGTCAAAGGCGCCTCGTGTTTCGACTGTGAGCCCACAAATGGAATCTCGGCCAAGTGCTGCGGCTTTCGATCAGCGCCGGCGGCAAATGCCTGGGTGTATTTATAGGCCAAAGCGCTAGTGTAGTCGGCAAAACGGGCGGCTTCAAGGGTCTCGTCCCGGGGGAATTTGTGCATTTTCGTGGAGAACGTCTTGGCCTCCGAAGACGCTGCGAAAAGCGAGAGGGCAATGGTGGCAAGAGTGGAAAATTGCATTGTTCTGAAAGTTCCTTCGAAAATCTTTTAAAAAAGGGGGTTTCTGACCTTTAAGCGTTCTAGGCGGGGGCGAAGATAAGGGGTAGTGGCGGTTGTGAAAGATATATCTTAGATAAAAAGAGGTGCTTTCGTTAGGCGGCTGTCGCGCTTATATTCTTTTTTGAATGCTTCGTTTGTTCTAAAAGTTTGTTCAGATTCTTCTTTTCAAATTCTTCTGTTAAAAGAAAGCTGGTATGTTGCGGCGGAACAGACTCACTCGTAAAGAAAAGCCGATAAGATAGGCCGGTGGTGGCGAGCATGGCGGTTTTTATAGGGGCCGCGCCGGCCTGGCCCAGGGGGGTGGCTCTCAGAGGGCGGCTTTCAGAGAGAGAGCGAGGCAGGGAAAGGGGCAATGAGAGATTGTTCAGGCCTACACTGCTGGAGCTCGGTGTCTGCAAAAAAGGGTTAGCAAGGGTAAATCACCAGCGGAATTGCATATGAAGTAAAAAATTGGAGGATCAACAAAGGTGAAGAAAGGTGAAGATAAGTGAAGAAAGCGAAGAAAGTGAAGAAAAGTGAAGATAAGTGAAGAAAGCGAAGAAAGGGAAGAAAAAGAAGAAAAAGAAGAAAACGAAGAAAAGTGAAGAAAAAGAAGAAAATGAAGATAAAGAAGAAAGAGAAGAAAGTGAAGAAAAAGAAGAAAAAGAAGAAAGTGAAGAAAATGAAGAAAAGTGAAGATATCTTATATTCGATACGGTGTCGCCTCGTATGGGCCAGCTCCAGAAGAAATACGACACGATCCGGGAGGCCGGAACGACCTCCAGTTATTGCCTCAGTCCTTCTTGTTTGTAATGAACTAGAATTTTTTTCTAATTTTCAGTCCATGATATCTACAAAACTCACCATTTTTTTAATTTCTAGAGTTTAGGTGGAAGTATTTCGGCGTTGGCGGCAAATTGTTCTGGCCTGTTGCTGAAACTCACCGCTTTTCTGCTGCTTGCATGCTAAAGATCAGGTGCGGCCTTGGAGACTTGGTCCAAGCAAGCCAGGACATTGCATTAGACATGCGTGTTTGTCAAGTTTTGTCTTGATAGGTGCCTGCTATTCATGATGAGGAGAAACAGGAAAGATGAGGTGGTCTATGATTGAGGCACATTTCAATCATTTCATACTTCTGTCATCCCATACTTCTACCGTTTCTCATTTTTATCATTTCATACTTCTATCCCTTCATACTTCTATCCCTTCATTCTTCCATCAATTCATACTTCTATCCCTTCATACTTCTATCCCTTCATTCTTCCATCAATTCACCCTAATCAATTCTCACCTCAACCAATTCTCACTTCTATCGTTTTCTTATCCACACTGTTCATTCGGTTGCCTGTACGAAGCCCTTAATTTTATTCAAGGGGGAATTATTGGCAGGGCGGCCGGACGGATGCTCGCTTGCTAATCAAATGATGGCTGGATCTACAGCGAGCGCTCAATTCGCAGGACAGATATCCGAAACGGGCTTCCTGTTGCTACTTTGGGCCACGCCGAATATCAGGATAATTACCCGGGTCCTCTATGCATAGGACGTAGCACATTATTGAACGGCCCTGGTGCTATTGAGCGTTTTGACAAAACATGACTTCTTAGTTCCTGAGTGGTCGACCAGAGGTTTTTCTGAAGAGACAATGTGGTTTTTTCTGAAGAGACAATGTGTTATTTTTAGAGAGGCAGAGTGTTATTTTCCGAAGACACAAATCCAGTATCTCCATAAAGAATGAGAGGAGATTCAAACCAACTTCAGTGTTTCCCAGAGCCTTGATATTGAATAACATCACACGCTTAGAAAATTGATTGCCCATCAGATGCAGATCAATGGTTTCTTAGTATTCTGATATAGATTAAGAGGCGATGATTCGAATCAGTGAGGTTATGTTATGGTATCGTGACTATGTTTTTGCCATTTACCATGTTATTGAATTTTTTTTCCATTTTTCATTTCAATCTCTAGCAAAGCAAATATATATTGTGAAATATCACGACATCAATTTGCCATCAGTGCCCGCCACGCTACTCACGAAGTCGAAGCAGAAACAAAAGAGTATCAAACCCTAGTTAATCACTAGATTCTTGATATTAAACGGTGTCTACACATAGAGGAGATCTACGGCTGATATTAAATGTGGATCGGCTTTACTTTGAAGAAAAGATGTGAGTTTTGGTCTATGATTGCAGCACCGCAGGATTACGAGGCTCGTCATCATCACAAGTATCTGCATCATCACAAGTATCTGCATCATCACAATCGTCTTCATCCTCGCTTCTTATGTCCCGAGCTGACCAAGCACGCCTACCCCCTTTGACTCTTCGTCATCGTTAACATTGAGAGCTGAGTCAGCGCTCAGTGGAGCGTCGGCGTCGGCCTCAACGTCTCTACATGAGTCGTAGACCATCGTCTTCGCCTGTGATAATTCCTCGAGAGTTGAGAGCTGCCGGAAGTTTACCAGTGCTTGAGAGTGATGCATTGCGTTTGTCTGGAACAATATTCTTTACCGGAGAAGGCAACAACCCCTGGGCTCTGACATTGCCATCACGCATAGAAAACCTTTCGCCATCCGACGAATGACGGTAAAGGAACGCTTTCGAGACTCATTGGACTCTCTATCAGGACAATTCCCATGTCCCTGAACTTCTCTATATCTTTGACTAACATATTAAGCTTTCTATATAGACTCGCGCGTTACGAGAATTTAATTGCACCGATTAAAATCAGCTTTATTGTTTGACGAAAGCTTATTTATCAAATTGTAGTTTACGGGTTGAAAGTTGATGCCTAATTTAGGGCCAAATTGATCGCCCATTGGGAACTGATGAAATTCATTTACAGAGGACAAATCTATCATCTCGATGAAGGACGAGAGTATATTTAAATCAGCTTCATTGTTTGACTCTTCAACCTTTTAAAAAAGGAAGCCCAGGCAAATATAAATGCATACATATTACTACTTGCATCCAATTGTGTGTATTGTATTCCCCAACAAGCAAAACAACCTCTATCGGTCCAATCATCTAAAGCGCCTTGATAAATTCCTCGATTCCTTTGTCGTAACCTTGCTCCCACTCCCACACGAACGACAGCTTGCCCTTACTCTTGACATGCTGCTCGAATCTGGCTGCCTTCACCGCCTGTCTTCTTCCAATAATGGAGCCAGCCTGAGCAAACGTGACGCCATCTAGCCAAGCAGTGGAGAATCCGTCTTTAAACCTTTCGTGCTCGTACTTCTCGTCCGGGTTCTGGCCGTCCCAATACTGGGAATGCGCCTGGAATTCCCGCTCGCGGACTTCGTTGAACAAAGATTCTTCGGGGACCGTCACTTTGGGTGCGTTGATCGCCTTACCTAGTTGTTGGCGGAAATCCCACTCGCCCCCATTGCCTGACTCAAACTTGTATGTCCAGAAATACGAACCAGCGCCGGCCCTTTGCTCAAACAACTTTTCTTGTTTACTGCAGAATTTCGCCGCGAGTTCTTGTCTCTTGGGGTGGTCTCCGTCGTTTGGATCCAATCCGCAGTTATTCCATGTTTTTCCATCCAATACAGATGACCACTCGCCGACCATAAGGTCCACACCGTCGCCGTCATCGGTGAGGTTCGTGAGCAAGTCGCCGTCCAAGTCATTGATGATCTGGTCGGCACTTTTGTTCTTGTGGTCGTCGGAAAAACACCTGTAGCAGTGCGTATCCACCACAATTCCGGCATTACCGTCTCCCTGCGCCTTCTGGACCCATTCCACCCATTGGTTTGGCCACCAGCCGTCGGATATAACGATCGGCACAGATTTATCTTCCTTTCTGATAGCCTTGACTGCGTCGGTATAGTACGATTTCTGGTCACGGCCCGAGTCGGAGAATTCTGCTTCATTGACGATCTGGATTCCCGAAATGTTTTCGTAATCCTTCAAGTCCTTGGCAATAAATCCAAGCGCGTCAACCATGAGTTTTTGAGAACTAGAGGAGCCCCAGAATCCAGCTTTATCTCCGCCTTCTCCACTATGAGCATCCTTGTTGGCTCCGCCAGGAAGCCCATGGATGTCCACCAAGATGGAAATTCCCCTTTTTCCAGCAGGCTCGATGAAATGTGACTTGAAGATATTCCAGGAGTTCTCGTAAATATCTTTATACTCCGAGAACTTCGTGCCGGAGGTATATTTTCCTCCATCAATGTTCCAGTAGCCTAAGGGCACTCTGACCGAGTTGACGCCGTTGCTTTTAAGCCAATCCCAATCTTCATCCAGTGCATAAGAAGTCCAGTGTTGCTCTAATACCTTCTTGGCCTCGTCTCTGTTATCCTTGGCACTTTTGGCGACAGCCTCCAATTCGGTTTCCGTGCCTTCCGGGAAGGTCGAGTGGAAGATCCATTTTTCCCGCACAAACACACCGCCGAAATTGACACCAAAGTTGAATCTCGACTGGTAGAGTTGCTTGTGAGTGATTTGCTCCGAGACCGCGTCGTCGGCCGAGGGCAATTCCGACGAGTTTGACCCGATATCGAGCTTGTTCATAAGTTTCGAAAGTTTCCCCATTTTGCGCTTTTCCTTTGATTTCTATTCTCGATTCTAATTGACGAAAAGTAAAACGTTGATTCTTGGCTTTCTTGTTGCTCAATAGTTTGTGCTATCTAAACTTTCGATATTGCTCTAGTTCTTGGCAATTCTTTAGATTCCCAGGTTTTTCAAACAAGAAGGAAATGTCTCGATTTTATACTCATATGCCGCTGCCGCAAACGTGGGGGTGTGGCAGGAGACACGCCAACACTTACTAGCAACAGAAGGTTCGCTTGCTACTTGACTGACGTCGTTATCTAGGGGCTCATAACACTTAAGGGGTGCACATGACCACGTTCCTTACATTTTGGAAGGTGGGGGTGGGGCTGTGGCGTGGGGTGGTAACACAGAAACACCGATAAAAAAACACAGAAGGACAGAGGCACAGGGAAGTTATCTTGGAATCACACATACTTACATATAAAAAATAGTTGAGAAGAAAAAAGATGGAGGAGATTTGGCTGCGGATATACTCTCGAGCGAAACGCGCGGGCGGAAATAATGTTGTGTCGTCTGGTTATATACGCATGTTTGGGCGAGGGGATGGTCTTGGTTTCTCTTGAGATAGCAAATCATACCATGATGATATTTATTCTTTTGCGTGATCCGCCTATTCTATTATTTGACCTTTCTTATTTCTCTCTCTTTGCAACACACCAAGTTGTGCGTTAGTGCGTTAGGCCATCTACCGTGGCAAGGACTTCTTCATCTTTTCCACCGTAAAGGTGGGCACTCAGGGCTTTGTATCAGGCTTTTGCATGAGGGGTTTTCAACAGGCAATTTTCATTAGGATTTTGCATAAGGGGTTTTCAACAGGATTTTTCACCAGACATTTTCACCAGGTATTTTCACCAGGATTTTTCACCAGGCCCAAATACTAAGCACGTGACAAAAGAAGGCAGAGATTTCAATTTACTGCATTTTATTATACCCTACTTCCACATCTATGAAGGGACGTGTGTGAAGAGGTATGGTTTTTCATGGTCATGGCATAAGCATGGTTGAAGAGATAGTATGCGAGGAGTAGTAGAGAAGTATTATGCCATCCAGCTTGTGAGAATAAGGGCCACTTCATGTGGTAATGGATTCCATGATAGTTGGGGTCACAGCAATGGGTTCGCGGTTTAATCTCCCCCGATTGAGTGGTATGAGCCATGAAGCAAGCTCCGATGAAAGGTGTGGGAGCTATACGACATGCCAATTTAGGTGATGCACCAAGATACTGGGTAGTGACGAGGGTTAGCCATGTGCACTAGATCCAGCCCTCTGTGGTATTCCTGAAGCTCAGCGTCAGTTATGAAGGAAATACCAAACATGGTATCTGGTATGCTAATTCGAATGTTATCTGGCATTGAAGCTTTTCTATCTGAAGCATTTTCCTTCTCATCTGTACTTCACAAATCTGAGTTTCAACTTTGTCAGCGGTAAGATGATCAACTGTACGAAATCACGAAAGCATAGCAATCACGCGAGAGGAAATTTGTATGAAATGTTTATTTTCTTACTTCTTTTCATATTTCAACAAAAGTGGTTCTATAAGGCAAATGGTTTGTTAACATACTTCCAACTGAAGGGATCAGTTAACGGTGGAGCATGGCTAGTCTCATGCTAATCAGACACCAGATGAGCTCAGAATGAATTGAAAGTGTGTTCAAGGTATTGGATAATGTACATTGGAAAATGCCCTATTGGCTTTCCGTGTCAGAAAACAAGGCATCATAACGATGAGCTTCAACTGCTTCTCACAACCTTCTCAAGTTCTTGTAAACCTTTATCGTACCCATCGTCCCAAGATGTGGAAGAGCCCAAAGATCCCTTGGAACTGATAAGTTGCTGTTTGCGTTGGAACTTCAATGCTTGCTTTCTTCCTATGAGAGATCCTTGGCGAGCAAAGGCGAGACCATCATTCCACGCCGAATTGAAACCTTGCTTGAACAATTCTTGGTCCAGCGTGCTGCCACTTAAGTAACCACCGAGTTTCCCTTGACGAGAAGATTCCAATGAAGAGTCGCTGGGAACGGAAATCACTGGCGCATGGAAAGAGGTTCCGATTTGCTGTTGGAAGTCCCATCCTCCGCCATTACCAGACTCAAACTTGTATGTCCAGAAATAGGAACCAGCAGAGGCTCTAGCTTCAATAAGCCTTTCTTGCTCTTGTACGAATTGCGACTCAACTGAGGAAACTTGAGAGCCCGAGCTCTTTGTGTCGATGCCAGAAATCTTCCATGTTTCTGGAGAAAAGACCCCCGACCACTCGCCCACCATGAAATCGACGCCGCTTCCACCATTGCTCAAACTAGAAAGAACGTCGCCATTTAAGTCCGAAATGATTTGCTTGGTCGTTTTGGTCTTATCAGCAGAAGAGAAGCACCGGTAGATATGGTGATCGACAACAAGGCCCGACAGCGCATCGATCCCTGGAGTATTCTGGATCCATGAGACCCACTGCTCAGGCCACCAGCCATCGGAAATGACCACAGGCACAGTCTGGTCTTGCTCACGGATTGTCTTGAGTGCAGCAGCATAGTATTGTTTTTGAGCGGTGCCTGGATCGTTGAACACCGCCTCGTTTACCACTTGGATACCGTAAATGTTGTCGTACGACTTCAAGTCCTGGGCAATAAACAGCAATGCTTTGAGTGCAATTGCCTGGTAATTCAGGTTGGTCCAGAATTCTGTGGTCCCGCCATCCTCTCCACTATGCAAGTTCACGTTGGCGCCTCCAGGGACTCCATGAAGATCAACCAAGATCGAGATTCCTCGTTTGGCCGCAGCTTCAATGTAGTAGGTCTTGAAGATCTGCCACGAGTTTTTGTAGATGTCCTTGTAAGCTTCAAATTTAGTTCCTTGAGTGAATTGGCCGCCACCAATATTCCAGTATCCGAGCGGGACACGCACGGAATTGACGTTATTTTTCTTGAGCCAGTCCCAATCTTGGTCCAGAGCATAGGATATCCAGTGACTTTCCAAAGACTTTCTTGTCTTGTCTTTGTCTTCACTAGCAGATTTAGTCACTGCTTCCAACTCGGTCGAGGTCCCAGCCGGGAAAAGCGATGGGAATATGTAGTCTTCTCTTATGAAAGAGCCACCGAAATTGACACCGAAGTTGAATCTCGTTTGATACAATTGCTTCTTTGTGATATTTGTGGTATTAGCACTGCTTCCAGAACTGGCAACACTCCCACTACTCACCGAAACTCCGGAACTTGAAGAACTTCCGGTTGTCGCAGTGCTTGCGATGCTTGCTAAGCCCCCCAAAAGCCCGGTACTTGCAGGGCCTGCAGAACTTGCAGAACTCGAGGATATAGATTCGGCACCAGCCTCAGGCCTATAGGTAGGGCCGGAATTGGATATCGAGTGAGGATTGTCACGACGACTTAGCGCAGGATGAGCATGCGTGTATTGGATGAGAAAAGCAAAGCAAAGTGCGGTGGAAAGGAAGTTTGCGAGACTCATATTACTGGAGGCTCCTTTATGAAAGCTATGCTGCCTGCTCATTTCAATCCTTGTGATTATGAAAAGTAGGACAGTGGCAGAATGAGGGTACGGAGTCAAACAATGTGATCGGTTGGTTCAGGTCCAGGTACGTTATTTGAATAGAAGTACCCACTCTTAAAATGCTTTTCTTACATACACGAGAATGAGTACATTTGGGAACCCACTCCCTTTATATACTAAAGGGGTGCATTCACTCAATGCCAAACTAACCATGACCGCGTCTGAGACTGTTTCATAATTTTCCCGCTGGTGCGTCTACCGTTTTCGCAGCCAGCTTCGTGCATGTACGCGATAGTGGGGAGCTGGCTTGGCGCGTCCTAAAAGCTGCAGGTCTTGTACATATCGACCAGGCACTTTTGCATGTTTCATAATTAGGGGCCTGGGTGTTTCAACAGTATCAAAACAGAAAATATCATGAATTGACCATCCTTCCAGAGCTAAGAAGAAAGAGAAGGCTGTGTTGTCTGATGCTTTGTGTTCTCTTGAACAATAGGCTGGCGTGTGAAACTAGGAGGCATGTCCGGCATATACGCACAGACCGCCTCCTTGCTTGACACGCTTTGCCTGCCAAGGGAAAAACACAATTTCCCTTTCGAGCAATTCGCGCATTGCCAGATCTGGTATAAGCAGTCGCGCATTCAATCCCATTTAATTTTCGTCTATTACGGTAATTTCTTGGGAAGTTCATTTTCAACAAATTTCCTCTTGAGGGCTCTTTTTTGTGGGTTAATGTCGTTGAAGTCTTACTGATGATAAGTCACGTCCTTCTCCAACTAATTGTTATTCGAGAAGTTCTGTTGCTACACCCTCAAAGAAATAGAATACTTTAATTATGAAGGGACCGCATGCCAGCGTAAGTGACCGCGGAACTGAAATTACGATGCAAAATACGCAATCAGTATTCACATAAATTTTACCAACCGACATTGTTCTCACCACATAGCCTTCTGTTTTATTCATAACTACCGGGCGTGATTTTCGGTGACTTTTTTCTTGGTACCTTCTGCAAAGACCCCTCCTCAGCAGGTGGTTTTCCATATTGCCATCGCCTTGTCGCCGTGGATCAGCACCTTATATCGGCACCTCATGCCACCATATATTCGCTGGCTAATGCACGCTCACTGACTTAATAGCTTACCATTCTCGGGCCAGCAGATCCACTCCGGATAAATCCCGTCTCCAACAACCTTTAGGAAATTCCGCTAATTTGGAAATTTCCCATCGCATGCATACCGTTGAAATTCACCAAGGATTCTTGAGTTTTACGTTGTAACAATAAACAATGGGGGTTAGGAGCAGTCGTGCGTCTCGTGTGCTCGCCCCCTCCCCGCCCCCTTCTTTTTTCTGGACCTCCGCGTCGCGAATGCTTGTGCCGAACAAGAATCTTGAACCTTAATAAACATACGTGGCCCTAAGGAAATGAGAAATCTTGTACCTTAATAAACATACGTGGCCTTAAGGAAATGAGAAATCTTGTACCTTAATAAACATACGTGGCCCTAAGAAAATGAGAAAAGATCATGTTGCGAGATGAGTGAGTCGATGAGAATATCCATTGTTTTCATAGGCTAAGGGGATCTTTCTGTTTCAAATGGAGTGTGTCATCAATTCCATTTTCAAAGACCTTTGATTTCGGTCATTCGCGAGCAGGTGCATATTGAATGCGAATGGCGTTTATTCAGCGGCTACTTCAGTCAGACTCGGAATGGAATGATCAGAGCCGCCTTGATACATATTGGATGCGAATGGCGTTTGTTCAGCGGCTACTTCGGTCAGACTCTGTATCAAACGGCGAGAGATCAGAGTGAGGACTAGCCAGCTTGATACACATTGGATGCGAATGGCGTTTCTTCAGAGGTGTATCAAACGGCGAAAGATCAGAGTGAGGACTGGCCGCCTTGATACATATTGAATGCGACTGGCGTTTCTTCAGAGGTGTACCAAACGGCGAAAGATCAGAGTGAGGACTAGCCGCCTTGATACATATTGAATGCGACTGGCGTTTATTCAGCGGCTACTTCGGTTACACTCGGAAAGGAATGATCAGAGCCGCCTTGATACATATTGGATGCGAATGGCGTTTATTCAGCGGCTACTTCGGTCACACTCGGAATGGAATGATCAGAGCCGCCTTGATACATATTGGATGCGAATGGCGTTTGTTCAGCGGCTACTTCGGTCAGACTCGGAATGGAATGATCAGAATGTGAACTCCAGCTTTTTCTATCCAGATAGGAGCCTATGAAACCAATCTACTCTTTTATTATGATTTTCATTTGAAAGATCCACGTATTGAACTCTTCCATCTTATTCAAGGTTATTGGACAGATTCTTCTTTCTGGCTCACATAGAACATGTGGTCGTTACGAAAGGGCTCTTCCCCTATGGGACTGTTTCAAAATCCATCCACATCGAAAGAAGTACAGTGCTATGAACGCTTACTGCTGTATATTCAAACATCAATGTCTCACGCTTTCGGAAATTATTACTGATGCCGTCTAACATAAATGAAACAGCTCGAGTCAACTGCTGGCACTAATATGTTTATTTCTCATATAGCTGGAGGCTCGATGTCCGCGCCAAGATCTTATAACTGGGAAGGACGATTTTATGTATTACCTTGTTTGTTACCCTGTGGCTTACGATATGGATCACGTCATGGCTTTTCTCACGGATTACCTTGTGGCCAACGTTATGGCATTCTGTGGCTCTCATTATGTGTCAGGTAACGCATAGAGACAAGTATAATACGGCCGCGTGAGCCTTCATGGCTCACTGTACGGCTTACGTTGTGAGTTACCTTATGGATCAAGGAAATTGCTGAGAGGTTGGTAGAACAAGCAATTGGTAGACTCGGGAGAAGGAACTAAAGCACGGGAAAGTCAGATTTCCTCTTTTGCCTCATACATTTGATCAAATGACTTACTAGTGGCCAATTACACGAAAAAAACTATACATCTGCACAAAACCCTTAATCAGCTCCGAATGACCTGCGCTAGAATTATTTGGGTGGATTTTTTTATTGAGTTCACGGGGACAATTTCAAACAGTTGCTATGGACCTTCACAGCAAACGCAGCATGATATCTTGAAGCATGGAAAAAGGAAGTTACGTGGACCAGGTTCGGAGACCCATCCCGAGATGTAAGATGGATGACGGAATTCCAGAAACATCATCGGATTCAGCAACCGGCGGATAGCTTCATTAAACTATCAGGTGTAAGAATCACCTCGGAAGAAGCAAATCGGGTTCTGGCTGCCTCTTTCAGGTCCTTGAGTAAGAAAATGCAGGAAATGATTCCAGTCATTAGGCCAAGAAGGGGTTTGGAGTTGTGACTGGTTCCTTTGTGCCCATGTACAATACGCCGGAATCAATGAAAGATTTCAGATGCCTCTTGTGTCTGAAGGAAGTGAACCCCTGACGAACTTTGACTCATCTATATTCCAATTGTGGGTGTGCTAGGTTTTAATCAGAGAAAATTGGCATTTGAGATGTGACGAATTTCAATGAATTGCCAGTTCCATAAAAGTATGAATCATACAAATATTTGCAGTTTCAACTGGCTTGTTGAAGTTATTGAAAAGGTGAATCTAGTCAGATTCTGGGAGATGGAGAAGGGTATCTTTCTCGTTGCTTTTCTGATTTGACGGTTGCGTAGGGCGTCCGGACGAAATAATCAAGGCTGAATCCATGGATTATTATATGGCTTAGCTAATGGATTGCCCTATGGCTTGCGTTATGGAATATTTTATGGCTCACATTATGGATTGCTCTATGGCTTACGTTATGGCCTACCTTATGAATTATCTCGTGGATCACGTTATGGCTTACATTGTGGACAGCGGTTTGCTTCACATTGGGGATTACTCTATGGCTTATGCTATGGACATTTTATGGACCACGTTATGAATTGCCCTATGGCTTATGTTATGAATTGCCCTATGGCTTACGTTATGGCTTACCTTATGAATTGTCTCATGGAATCATGTGCTTCGTATATCTCGATCTACTTCAGATCCGATTATACGAGGCTTTATGAGTCGAATCAAGGAACTCAGGAAAAGAAGACTCATTACTTGAATTGAGCTCGAAAGGCAATGGCTGGGGATTTGGATGCTCAAGCTTGTGAATTTACCTTTGCTCAAAGATGACGACGTTCGATTTCTAGTTTGTTGAATTGTCGATGATTTATTTGGATTGACGGGTGTTTTTGTCATCAAATTTTGCGAAATACAACCTCGAGATCATCAAGGCATATTTCTTGGCACGGAATGTCAGTCCCAATGGCGGGGAATTTGATTGGTGAGGCCCAACGTAGATGAAGAGACCAGACCCTGGCCCTGGGAGCTGGGCCATATGACATACATCCCTTTTATTGATGACCAGGCGAATCGAAGAAACATAAGAGCTCTTAAAGTAAACCCAATCTGAGTTGTTTGTACCGAAACATAGCAAATAAACACAGTTGGGTGTCATCACTGAAGGCTCTTTGCACCACCTGCAACTTTATAGTAGACGCAGCTCCTTGATAGTAGTGGAGTAGTTGTTTCAATTGATTCTCTTACATATAAGTATTTACACCACTTTATATGACAATTTATGCACCGCCGAATAGATTGGTGTCCACGCCGTACTATAGATGAATGTATACACCGCCGAATAGTTTAGTGCCACACCCTTTTATAGAAAAGTGCATAACGTGATCCCCAAGGCGAGTCTAATATGGAAGTACGATAGAACCACGCTTCTTAATATAGCTGGAGTCAAGCCACCGCCTTCGGTGTGTGCATCGGTAGTATGTTGCGTCTTCCTGCTGTTTGTATAGTTAATAACGCTCTCCTCTGTTTTGGAATCTCTCGGGACTTGATTTGCGCAAGAGTCAAGTTAGGGACAAGAGTCAAGTCAGGGACAAGAGTCAAGTCAGGGACAAGAGTCAAGTCAGGGACAAGAGTCAAGTCAGGGACAAGAGTCAAGTCAGGGACTAAAATAATGCCAGGGACTAAAGTCAAGTCAGGGACTGGAATGTGTTTCTGTTGGTATCATCGGATGAAGGAACCCGTTTGTTTTTTGCATCTCATACTTCCAAACAGCATTTGAAATTTCATCATACATAAACACCTTCCCACCTGATTGCGAGTCATGATACACAGCTGCTCTGTTCTTCATCATGTCAAGGCCGACGTCTGAAGTTAGCATCGGAATCATCACATGCCCAAGTTGGGCGTGGAGCAGAAAATCCCGTGTGTTTTAGGGAGCACTTCAGTTCAAGCCCAATTCAAGCAAGAAACGTAGTGGAGTGGAGCCAAAAATCCACGTGTTTTAGCACAGAAAACCTCAGTTCAAGCCCAATTTAAGCGTGGAACGTGGTGGAGTGGAGCGGAAAGTCCACGTGTTTTAGCACAGAAAACCTCAGTTCAAGCCCAATTTAAGCGTGGAACGTGGTGGAGTGGAACGGAAAGTCCACGTATTTTAGCACAGAAAACCTCAGTTCAAGCCCAATTTAAGCGTGGAACGTGGTGGAGTAAAGCCGAAAATCCTTGTGTTTTAGCACAGAAAACCCCAGTTCAAGCCCAATTTAAGCGTGGAACGTGATGGAATGGAGCGGAAATCCACGTATTTTAGCCCAGAAAATCTCAACTCAAGCCCAATTTAAGCGTGGAACGTGATGGAATGGAGCGGAAATCCACGTATTTTAGCCCAGAAAATCTCAACTCAAGCCCAATTTAAGCAAGAAACGTAGTGGAGTGGAGCCGAAAATCCACGTGTTTTAGCACAGAAATCCTCAGTTCAAGCCCAATTTAAGCATGGAACGTGGTGGAGTGGAACGGAAAGTCCACGTGTTTATGGGGGCATTTTAGCACAGAAAACCTCAGTTCAAGCCCATTTTAAGCGTGGAACGTGGTGGAGTGGAGCGGAAATCCACGTGTTTTAGCACAGAAAACCTCAACTCAAGCCTATTTTAAGCGTGGAACGTGGTGGAGTGGAGCAGAACAGAAAACCCCAATGCATTCTCTCCCTTCCCTATTCTTAAAACACAGAACAAGAAGAAGCGGCTTCTTCTTCTTTTTCTTTTCTTTTTTCTTCTTTCTTTTAACGAAAAAGGATTTTTGCGGTCAAAGTGCCTGCGTCTGTCCTTCGAATTTGAGAGCTTTGAAAATGTAATGCTGACTTCAAAATTGCCTCATAAGTAACCTCTTGGAAGTTTATCATGTAATTTTCGTCAAGCTCAATCTGAGTTTGTTGGCTGCGAATTCGCGAAAAAGATTCTCTGGCTTAGGCGGTTATGGATCTTCCTCTTGAGCGTCTTCTTGCCTTGACACACACGAGAAAGCCGACTACCAGTAAAGAGAATTTATGGTTTATAACAAGCTCTTCTCTTTCAAATTTAAAAGCCTTTGGTCCACAAGAAAATGTGTTCGAGAAAGAATTAGGTGGAATTAGGTGGGTGACATCCCATTTTTCACTCCGCGACGTGAGCCCAGCGACTATAAGGACAGAAATACCTGCGAACCAGCTTGTGGATAGAAGACTTGATGGCTTAGAAGTGCTCTCTAGACCTCCTGACTTTCAATCTTTTTTAAGGGAATCTCCAGCGCACTTTATATGTACCAAATATCGTGGAAATAAGTGGTGCGGTTAAAGAGGGTCGATGAGCCGGTTATGTGCCAGCTATGAGGAGGTTATGAGCAAGGCTCGGTCAGCAGATCTTGGCTCCTCGCTAAAGATAAATCATGACGCTATATTTGGCAGCAGAAAATGGGCAAAACGCCAAAAAGCTCCGAGTCAAATCCCTTGGAGCCCTACCTCCTGGAAACCAAACAGGACTCGGCGGCTAAACGCCAGCAACAGTGGCCGGTGTTTTTCACCGAACTTTACAGGAAATTCAATCAGATCAGTACCCACCTAACGTTCCTTTCATCGTTTTCCCGCCAGACGATATCCACCGCCACACATCTCCGCAAACTCAACCCGGACATTTCCGATCTCGACCTCCAAATTATCAAGGATTTGCTTCCGCCAGGCGACGTGACTTTCGAGTACTGCGACGAGAACCAAGTGCTTCTTCAACATGCTGAAAAAATCCAGTATTCGGGCCTGAAAGGATATACCCAAAACCAGCCGAAGACCGTGGATGACGTTTATGAGGCGTTGGCAAATGAGACAAATGTTCCGGGGCCAGAGCGGCAGCTCTTAGTGTTCGAATTCTGCGATGTACGGACCCAAGGAATCGGTGCTGTAATCAGAGGCAAAAATAGCTTTCCGACAGGACACGCCAACTACCAAAAGTACCCGAAACGCCAGAAAACAGAGCCTTCTGTCGGGCCTCAGTTTTTCTCGGCGTCGAGTCAGATGAGCATTGGCAATTTATCGCAAGAACAGCTCCAGGCAATCATCAAGAGCCGAAACGACCGCTTTTCTGCATGCATCGACAATTACTTGGCGGGGTTTTCTGATGACGATTTGGCCGAAGGCGTTCCCTTTAAGAAACTAGTGGAAACTTGTATGAGGAATGTGCCGGAGCCGGACGACTTGGCAGATCCTGTCACGATCATGGAAACAGGCACACGCACTGACACAAACACGGAAAAACCATCGCTAGACGAAATGCTAGAGGCTCTCAAACAGCCCCCTCTCTATAAAAGGCAGATCCGCAGAGTGTACACGCTCACCGAGCCCCGCCAGGCACGTCTCGCCAAGATGAAGCCTGGGGCCCTACACCCAGATCTTGTGGATGCTCTTTGGGCGTATAAGGGCGTGGACGCAGTTGAGGAAGGGCTTTACTTACATCAGGAACAAGCAATTACTGCAATTGTAAACGAGAAAAAGCACGTGATTGTGTCGACCTCCACCAGTTCAGGTAAGTCCTTCATCTATCAGCTCCCTCTTCTCAACGAGATTTTGCTTGATTGTGACGCTCAGGTGAATACGACCCGCCGCACCTCGACGGCGATGCTAATATTCCCCACCAAGGCTCTTGCCCAGGACCAGATGAGACACCTCCAAGAACTCATTGACCATCTTCCTTCGAGAAAACGAAAGATCATCGCAGAGACCTACGATGGAGACACCCCCGCCAAGACACGTGGATACGTACGCAATTTTGCCGACATTATTTTCACGAACCCTGACGCAATCCACGCGGCAATTCTCCCAAATTTGGCCGATGAGGACTGTGGGCTCAACCGCGGCTGGCTGGCGTTTCTTGCGAACCTCAAATACGTGATCATGGACGAGTTGCACGTTTACAAAGGCACGTTTGGCATCCATGTCTCGTACGTAATGGCCCGCTTAAACCGTCTTCGAGCAATAATCCGCCTGGACGACGCCTTGCCGCTATATATATCATGTTCTGCCACAATCGACAACCCGGAATCGCATTTCCGTACGTTATGTGCGATTCCAAACTCCGAGGATGTGCTCCATGTGTATGAAGACGGCAGTGCCACCACAGAAAAGATAATGGTGGTATGGGAGCCGCCGATTTTGATGAACAAAAAAGGCCAGCGGGAACTTCCACAGGCCGAATTGACGTCGGCCACCAAGCTCAAAACACCGATCCAATCGGCGTTTTTACCCAGAGAAAACATCGTGGGCGAGCTGGCTAAGATTCTCGTGCACCTCCTAAGCTCGCATCCGGCGATCAAAGTGATTGTATTCTGCCCAATAAGAGCCGTATGCGAGCTTTTGATCAAGGAGGTCAAGACGCTTATTTCCGATAAAAAACACCCGCAGTGGCGGTCGCTCAGCGAACACGACGTCATGGCTTACAGAGGCGGGTACTCCAAAGCTGACCGGCGGGCAATCGAGCACAAAATGTTCCAGGGCCATCTTCGTGCGATAGTTGCGACCAATGCATTGGAACTTGGCATTGACTTATCTGATTTGGATGTGGTGATTTCGTGCGGATTTCCTATTCTGAAACTGAATCTCCATCAGCAGTTTGGAAGAGCGGGAAGGGGCAAATCTTCAAAAGGAAGCTTGGCACTTTTGGTTTGTGGGTCTTCTCCGGTAGACAGGCATTACCTCAAGAATTCTCATGAGCTTTGTGACAAGACTTATGAGGATCTATGTATCGATGGGTTTCTAGATGGATCTCTGAACAAGTTGGTGATGGCGATGCATTTACAGTGTGCGGCTTTCGAATGGCCGTTGGACATTGATGCCGATAGTAAGTGGTTTTCCGTGCGATCAGACCCCACCGCTCCAAATAAGTTCAGGGAGCTTTGTGGCGAGAAATTGCACCCGGACAAAAACGGCTTGTATCGGACCGACCCCCGATATTTGCCTTGGCCCGCAGAGAAAGTTTCTCTTAGAGCCATCGAGCAAACGATGTATGCGGTGGTCGATGTCACTGATAACAGAAATATTGTCATCGAGGAAGTGGAAGAGCTGCGTACAAGCTTTACGTTGTATGAGGGAGGCATATTTCTCCACCAAGGATATCCATATCTTGTGAAAGACTTCAATCCCGAGGGCAAATATGCTAAGGTCGAACGGGTTAAGGTCACGTGGACGACGCTGCAAAGAGATTTTTCCGACGTCGATCCGTTGGAAATCGAGTTGGTCAAGCAGCTCAATATCACCAAAACTGCTTGCTCAACCGATATTCCGGTATTTTACGGGAAGATCCAGACCACCATAATTGTGTTTGGCTACTTTAAGGTCAATCGAAAGGGCGAGATCTTGGAGGCCGTGGAAGTCAAAAACCCACCGGTGATTCTTCGATCAAAGGGGTTCTGGATCGACATTCCTCTGCGGGCCATTGATCTTATTAAAGAAAAGCTCCTTAGTCCTGCTGGGGGCATTCATGCTGCACAACATGCAATCATGAACGTGCTTCCTTTGTATGTCAGCGGCGGAGCCACCACTAATCCCAATGCTAGGTTTACTCCTGGAGGCCCTGATTCTGAGCTTTCCACCGAGTGCAAAGCCCCAGAAAAGGAGTTCGCCAAGAGGCAGAGTGCCCGGAAAAGACCGGCGCGGCTCATATTCCACGACTCGAAAGGTGGCGAGCAGGGATCTGGGATGTCGGGGAAAACGTTTGAGTATATTGATGAGATTCTATGTGCTACGTATGAAAGAGTTCGAGACTGCGAGTGTTCGTGGGGCTGTCCTCTGTGCGTGGTGGGCACATTTTGCAAGGAAAACATGTTGGTGATGTCGAAGCCCGGAGCGATCATCATTTTAGGAACATTGTTAGGAGTGGATTCACAAGTATTGAAAGACGTTGTTCCGAATGGACCCGAGCCAAATATGCCTCTGATAGATACAGAGACAATTGCTGAGGGCAACAAAGTGGTCAAGTTTTCTCCGGAGGTCCAGATAGTTGCCGAGAGAAAAGCCAGGACGAGACTTCTCAACATTAAAACGGAACCTCGGGATACCTAAAACTTCATGCTCTTTTTTCGCGTGATCACAGAGGCTTTCCGCGATAGTTTCTGGCCAAGACTCTCCTTTCGATGGTACTCCGCTGAAGTATGGGAAGAGTTTGTACCAAAACTGCTTGTGCTCATATTCCTTCCAATAGGAGGCAACGGTTTCGAGCTATGATCTCTTTGAGGGGGTCTTTCTATGGATTGCAGCGTTGCAGAGTTCATGTGATAGGCCAAATCAGCTTTTCTTCGCGGTTGTAAGGCCGGAGACTGAGGAAGCAGTTTTCGTTTGCTAAAACGAAAAACGTGTTTCACGGATTTCAAATATATCGATGCGAGAGATCCAATATTTAGTTCAAGCTCTTCGAGAATCGCGGGATCAACCTTGTCGTTTTCCGAATTGATTTCGGGGTTGATGTTGATAATAATCTCCTTGGTGCGTTTTTGGAATTCTTCATCGGCACCTCTATTCTGTGGGTGTGTGATCAATCTCCAGTAGAAGAATCCACGGTCACGTAAATCGGGATTGTCTGTTTCTTCAGTTGCCCACTTTAGTACATTGAGTACAAGCGGTTCTCCCTTGGCCGGGGACTCTACGTAGTACTTGACTACCGTTGTCATCATGGCGCATTGGACCTCAAGTGGCTCTTCATTGAAGGAGCTAAGAAGGTGTTCAAGAATGCTATCGACGTTGGGTATTTTTGTAGGATATTGTCCGACCATCCATGTGAGGGCAAGCTTGGCGTCTGCCTCATCTATCAACTTATAATGGCGCACAATGCTGGTTAAGAGAATGTCAAACTTGCCGGGATGTTTTCGAAGGATATTTTTGACCACCACACTGGCCTCTTGTACGATATATGGGATCCCATTCGATATAAGATCAAGCAAGATATCCACACATCTGAAGGCGGCGGCCTGGGACTTGAGCGCGAGGTTTCCAAAGGCGCGGATCGCTTTTCGGGCCATCTTGCTGTCGACTTCGGTGGCGTATTCTTCGAGTTCACGGAACACTATGTCGATGTTGTTTTCATTTGCAAGAAGGTAGATGATTTCGAGCTTAGTGTCTTTGATGTAGATCGGATCATCGAAGTTCCAAAAAAACAGCTCCACGTCTACGGCAAGCAAGTAACTTTTTCCCAAAAGAAGCAAGATCACATTTCGAAGAACGAGAAACTGGAGCTCAGGGGGTTTGGAAAGTAGTGACACAAGGACGGCACCTAGTTTCGCCGCAATGTTGGGCACCACGAGCTCAGGAGTATCAATATAATTACTCAAGTACAAAATGACCTTGACGCCATTGAGCACAACTGCCGAGTTCTCATGCAGCAAGCACGGCAATACCGCTTCCACCACCTGCAAGGCATCCTGGCACGTTTGCGGGATATATGCCATCACTGCGTTAAGCAAGTACACCTGGCGCCACTCATTGGACGCAGCTGCGTTGCGCATGAGCGAAAGCAGGTGATCTTTGTTGATGTTGAGGCTCATGCTGCCGGACGTTTCGGTTATCGAGCTGAGTGCCGCTAATGCGTTTGATACCACAGTCTGGTTATCATCGTAAAGAAGCTCATTCAAACTTTCAATCAATTTATACGCCACAGCCTGTTTCGGGTCGTGTACATATAGCCTGGCCACGCTGAACGCCGCAGTAGAGCGGACATGTGGGTTTTGATCTTCAAGCAAAGGGCCCACTGCCAGAAAAGCAAGAGCGGCGAAGTCCGGCAACGCCACGGAAGAAACCGTCTTGACAGCAAGGCACCGGAGCATCGGGTCCATGTCACGTATAAAGCGGGCAAAAAAATCAAGCGCTTGAGCGGCGTTGGTTGGATCCAGTTCCGCGTAATGGACAATGTAATGGCAACATAATCGGCGCACCTCATAGTCGTCAATCACCATGAGCGCTATGATGTCCTCCATCAACAGCGCAAGCTCCGGCCGATTGAGAATAATGTTGGCCACGACTTTCTTCATGGCAACTTTCACCCGTTGTTGTGGCTTCAGTTTTTTCCGGGCCTGTTCGAGCTCGGCCCGAAGCTCCGACGCCTTGCACTTCCCGAAATACTTCAGGTCCATTTCCGACAAGAAGTAGGGGGATGCCAGAAAAAACTTTGAATCTTTGGGCAGTATGCACTCTTGGAGGCGGCCTCGGATTGTGTTTGAATAGTGTAGGGGGTGAGTTGGCGGCCTCGGAGATGTTGGTGATCAACGAGAAACTCGATCTCGAGGTGCTTGTCAAGGTCCAGGTCCAGGTCCAAGGGTTATGAGTGCAGGCCCAGTGCGCCTTTCCACAACTGAGAGATCACATTTTCTGGTGTATGTTGGCTAACTGGGTCAATCTCCATGGAATGAAATTTTAGGCAAAGACTATCTAAGTGGATCTTTTCCGACTAGAAACAGAGCGCTTCATATTTTGTAGCTAGATTTATACTTTTCAGATGTTTATTAGCATATACTAGTATGTATATAGTTATATGTATGCAATTGTAAGTACACACGTATGTGTAGACAACTATGAGGATACAATTTGTGTATACAATTGTAAGTATCAACTAATATGTATCCAATTATATATATACAATTTTTGGAAAACGCTAAAATGTATCTAGTTATATGTATATAATTCTTATTAAACACTAATATGTATCCAATTATATGTATACAATTCCTCGTATCCACTAATGTGTAAACAATTATACACTAATATGTATACACAATATGTCTTAATTCTATGTGTTCACCAATTTGTATAAAATATTATGTAGATAACTATATGTCTAAACCGATTTGTATATAATCATGAGGATACAATTATAAGGATACAATCATAAGGATACAATTATAAGGATACAGTTATATGTGCAACTCAGAACTTTTAGATGTGCATGAAAGGTCAGTTTCTTTATAGTCTAAAAGTTTGTGAAGGACCTAGAAAAGCTAAAAAGAAGTGCAGGTTGATAATCAAAATTACGTCTTCTGCTCCGATGGTTTTGTTATTTTTGATTTCAATATTTATACCTCTTCCCCAAAGACGTATAACATCCAGACATGCATGCAAATGGTTCCAAGACAATAATCATGATAATTATGATATCCAATTTCCCTCAACCGTTTTGAGTGTTTGTCTTATTTGCTGCTCGATGAGGTTTTGTCAAGCATTGAATAAAAGGGTGAATGACGTTGACATTGATCATGGTCACATCTTCAAAAAGTGAGGACCAAAGTTCACCGTCTGCTTCGGCTCCCTAATAAGAGATCCAAAACTTTATTTGCGTAATTGAAGACTCCTTAAAATGTTTGGAATGGGCAAGGACTCTTAAATCATCCTTGGCTATTCCGCATAAGAAGCATGAAAGATAAAACATTCCTGGATTTTGCAGGGTAAGAACCGCATGAGAACTAAAACATAGAAATGCCAACGTCTTGGAATGCTTGTACTATTTTGAATTTGTGCTGCATGCCTCCCAAAATCTATTCAGAAACCATTTAGAAGGATATTTGGGACTCAATCCGCTTCAGAATATTTCTAGGGATATTCTCATCATTTGCGCTCTTCAGTTTTTCTTCCGGATGAATGGAGTTCTCGACTATGCTTGGAAATGAAGCAGTATACTCTTCTGTGACTAGTATTATTGATGATGGCGATGATGAAGGAGATAGAAGATCGGCTATTTTGAATTATGTGAAGGTATTATATTCGGATTATCTGATATTTAAAAAGTCATACGGCCAAATCAATCGGAAGCTAAGTTGAACCATTCCTCAATGGGGACGAAAATTCTAAACTGAGATGAAAGTTCATTCAAAAGATCAAGGAATATACCAAAAAGACATTCAAAACATGTGAAGGATACATCAATTTGATCCGTGATAATTCGCTTTTATCTGGGAGATTTCGTTTTGGTTTAGAGACATTCCACGGAAACCTCGATGAAGGAATTCGTAGCTGGGACCAAAATTTCACCCAGTCGATTTGAGCGGGCACGAAAACATTCCATAAAAAGACGTACCAAATTTCTGTAATTACTGTACGATTCTATGTATTCACTGATATGTATTCACTGATATGTATTCACTGATATGTATTCACTGATATGTATCCACTAATATGTATTCACTGATATGTAGAGAATTATAAGGATACAATTATATGTATACAATTGAAAGTTTACACTAGTATGTAAACAATTTTTACTGAAGACGAATATATAAACACTAATATAAGACAATTTATGTATAAAATTTTCAGAAACACTGATGCGTATAAACTAATAAGTATATACTAATATGTATACACTAATATGTGAACATTTTTACTAAAAATGAATATATAAACACCAATATATAGACAGTTGTATGTATACACGAATACGTAAACAATAATGTGTGTTCAATTATTAGTAAGCACTAATATGTATATAATTATAAGTATACACTAACATGTTAATAATTATGAGTATACACTAATATGTATATAATTAATAGTAAACACTAATATGTTAACGATTATATGTCTACAGATTAGACGACTATGTAGACAATCCAATGCATACACTGATATGTAGACAGTTACATGTACACACATAAATATACAGTGAAAATCGCGTAAATCGGAGGCCGCGTAATTCGGATGGTCGTGCGCGTGGCGAAAGACCCGTACCCTTAGTTAAAAGCGGTAAATTATAACTCGTAATCCGGACGTGAGCCAGAAAATAATCTCGAAACCCTATACTAAAACGAAATCGTAATTCGTACAGTGTATGTGCAGGTCAACTATGGGGTAATCTAGGCTGGTATTATGTCAATAAGGGAGAGACAACACGGCTGGAACCTTCTGGATTTCCTGCCGTGCTGCGAGGACATTCTTCTAATAAAAATATTGGACGCGTCCTCGATGTGTCGCGTCTCGTTTCAGGTTTTGATTATAAAAAGTCGCAAAATTCCTTCCACAGTCGCTAAAAAGGATCATTTCGCCTCGCAAGATCAACAATGTCCGGCTATTTGGGACCAAAGATCAGTCATCTTGATCATGGTGCTAATATCGAGGTGGATCCCAAGCAGCTGCGTCGAAGAAGAACTAATGATTCTTTGTTGGAACTGGTTTTATACGAATTCTAATTGAGTATGGGAGAAATGTAGGTTGGAACATCAATAGCTCAGATAATTCACGTTGCTAAAGCTATTTAAAAGAAAATAGCGATCCCTGGCGAAAAGAATCCAAATTTTGACAGGATTTGGGCCATGCGCTTTCATAAACGTCATTTTATATCTCACAGAAGGTTCCATGGTGAAGCAGCTACAATTCCCCTTTTTGCTCACACAGAAATGAAAGAAATTGGAAAATTCGCAGCCAATTACGAATGGTGTGATATCTATAATATGGATGAGACAGGCTAGTGCGACACCTGGCCATTCCAGCAAGTCTCTCCCAGGACCAAAGAAGGACAGGAGGCGAATCACTATCGCCCTTTGCGTCAATGCAGATGTGACTGACAGGTTTCCTCCATTCTACATCGGACAAGCGAAGAACCCTAAAGATTTGCTGGAGGCTGGAAGGTTAACGGGTCAATTTATTTGGAGGGGTAAAAGAAAGGGTTGGATGAACACACAGTTGCTGATACAATGGCTTGAGCTGTTTTATAAACGCACAGAAGGTCGCAAAGTCCTTTTTCTAATGGACAATTTCATAGCCCATCGGTGTGCGCTCAAGGAGTGTAACCCAGAAGGTGAAGACACTCCACCTGATCTCAGTCAGATGACGATAGATTACTTGATCAAAGAACGCACAGAGCCACAAGAAGATGTAGCAGACAGCGACGATGAGCCTTTCGAATCACATATGCGGTGGACAGAGCTTGTGGACAAGATTGGAGCGATCAAAGAAATTCAGACGAAGCTCGGCATTTTTACGAGAGACGAAGAACGTGCACTCAAACGCATGTTTGACAAAGCTTTTTTCGAAGCTTCGAAAAAACAAAAACAACCGGAAATACAATCGTCCGCTAACCATAGCCCTTAATTAGCCCTTATACATGGTGTAAATAGCATATCACGTGTAATTCGTACGCCCGCCCAAAAATAATTATTCCGATTTACGCGACCACCACTGTATGTCTGCACCATGTGACGTATACACATGTCAGCACGCGACATGATCCCTGTCGAATCTTGCCATGACTCCCAATATCGTCTTGAAGAATCAGTTTTCATCTGAATTTTAAATGGCCATTTTCGAGAATTAGCTTATCCCAAGGAATTTTCTAGTGTCCTGGTATAATTGCTCAAAAACTGGTGTATAGCCCAAAGCCTTTTCTTCCTGTCATATACCCAAAGATCCTCAGGCACAATTTCGCGCAAGCATTATTGATAACAAAAATAACATTCCAAATCGTCTTCACGTCTCTGTACTTTTTAGGAACTGATCGATATTTGCGTGGGGAATCTTGCCCTAATTATCTTAGAAAATATCTTGCCCTATCGATTTCTGCTGCCAAAGATATTTGCTGGCCTAAAGTTTCTGCTGATGATGGCCACGGAAGGTGAATTCTGAAAATGTTTCTGCTGAAAGTGGATTGCACGGTATGATTGGGGGTATTTGACTTTAAAAATGTTGCAGTGATGTTGAACTTCAAACATCTGAAACACATCTCAGTTATATTTCAAACACTCATGTCTAAATCATTTCAAGTACCTGAATTGGCCGGGACTTGTTTCAACATGCCATACCATTAAACACCGTATAAGCTGGCAAATGCAGTTTGAGTCGTTATCTTCAATTGACATCAGGATATACTCGCAATCGCCCATCACTCTTGATTCTTGTGAAATTATGGTATCAGGAGACCCCACTTAGCCCAACTCCGCTGAATTTTGCATAATGATGGAGTCCAAAGAGTCAAACGTTCCCTGGCGGACGCGGAGCTCTTGGGTTTCCTCTTGGTCGATTCGATCTTGGTCTGCTTCAACGATACGTATGCCTACGTATCTCTCTCCTTCTGAGCCTCTGCGTTCTCCTCAAAAAACTAAGTCATGCTTTCTCTGGAATCTTTAGCTCTGGTTAGCCTTCCTGAACACGACCTCCAATGTCTCGTCCATGATCTTTCTGATTTTACTTTACTGCCTGATCTGCATCGCACGTAACTATTTAGAGGTGCGTAATATGGTGCGTAATTCGGTGCGTATTTTGGTGAGTATTTTGGTGAGTATTTTGGTGACTAATTTGGTGAGTATTTTGGTGCGTATTTGGAGGTGCGTATTTGGAGATGCGTAATTGGAGGTGCGTATTTAGAGGTACGTATTTGGAGGTGATAATTTGGAGCGTATTTGGAGGTGAGAGGCCAGCACATGGGACGTGGGCGCTTGCTTGAAATTTGTGGCTATCGATCCCCAATGCACATACTTATATTCCTCGTATACAACCGAGTCCGCCTTATTGCACCTTCCAAGAAGGTTATACATGTATTCTAAGTCTGCCTCGAAAGTTCGCCAATTGAGTCTCGAGCTTTGAACCTTCCCTTAGCCGGTCGTTCAACACCTGTTGTACATATGAATGCTCGATATAGGGGTTCCTCAACAGCCAGCTATACGTCATAAAGATGCTGACCACAGCACGACCAGAGGCCCCTACCTCACTTGCTGGCTAGAATGGTGAAGCCACCTTTGCTGATCTTTAGAAGCCGACTCCAATTCAATTAATGATATCGCATAAAATAATCATTCAAAGCTTGAGTGCGTGGATCCAAATACTGTGTCTTACGCTCTTTAGATGATTGTGCTGGTGAAAGATTGCATCCAAGATCCCATCAAGTTGAACTCGGTTGTTGCACCAGATTCATAAATTTCGACAAACTCACAATTTCAAAAAACCAAAGGAACTTATTTGTATCTACAAACATGTCGAATTACTTGCCCTCATAACAATCCCGCAATTACCGGACCGCACAAGTTGGAAGCTCGACTTTAAATCTGCAGCACTTTGAAATGGGTGCGAATTTCACGCTATGGTGTTTTTGCAAGGCCCAAGAATTCGGTCCCGTAATTACTTCCCTTACTGGGTTCCCATTAGCTCGTTTCGATATCAGGTCGTCTTATCAGGTCGTTTTATCAGGTCGTTTTATCAGGTCGTCTTATCAGGTCGTTTTATCAGATCGTCTTATCAGGTCCTCTCATCAGATCGTCTTATCAGGTCGTCTTATCAGGTGCCCTGATCTGGCCCCATTATCTAGCCACATAATCTGGTCTCATAATCTAATCCCATAAACTCGTTCCGTAATCTAGTCCCATATTCTAATCCCAAAACTAATCCTTACAGCGTAACGCGATCTTTCACAACTGAGTTAGATATATAGATCTGACAAACAGTTGAATATTCAGATAGCAAATGCCCAGAAGCTAATGATATTTGAGGAGCCTGAGATTAACCACAAAATATCTAGGCAATGGGAACGGGTCGAGCCAAATGAAAGGTTTCTGGAACTTCTTTCTTTCCTTCCTCAATCTTTCGACTTTAAAAGGCTCCGGAGATAAACTTTGAAACATAACATCATGGCAATAGCCCTTGTTGATGAATTGTAAGATCTTAGGCATGACTTCCACGTGACTGAAGGAATTCTTGAAAACAGGGCCGTTTACTAGCTGTCGGTGTTTTTCAAGCCTTCCACGTGACTGAAAGAATTCTTGAAAACAGGGTCTTTTATTTGTTGCCGGTGTTTTTCAAGCCTTCCACGTGACTGAAGGCATCCCTAAAAATAGGGCCGTTTACTAGCTGTCGGTGTTTCTTTAAGAAAAAGCGTTCAACCAGAATCCACCTAGTATACGTCTCTCTTATCGTCTGAATGAATTTGTACTGCCAGGATATCCCCATCTCCTGTGGTATCGCTATCGTATCGGGTAGCTACTTAGCGAATTTACTTAAAATGGCGACGAAAGATGCAACACCATCTTCGCTTATCCATACTCCATTTGCACGTTCCTCAGAAATCACCCAATTGGGACACTAGCACAATATGCGACCAGACAGAGACAGGCCTCTCTGGGTAATTTGAGCTCAGAAAACATCTTAGCAGCCTGGAGATCTTGATCTAAAGGGGCAAGAAAAGAACTGTGAAACTACCAAGAGCGGGATTTGGATAGTGGAATTGTGTTGGTGCGTTTTCTTTGCAGCTCCCTCGTGGTTTCAGGGTCCGGACGTATTGGTCAAGCATCTTCACCAAAGGTAGTTTCTACGTCAAGTATGCTGCACTTCAGATTGTCAACTCCACAATGTGGCTTTCTGAGGATTGAAAAATTCCGATTCGAGTCAATGCGTATGAGCCAGTCGTTCATATTAACGCTAATGGGAATATTCCGAGCCAGCATATGTATTTCAAGAACCTCTCCATCGTGAATTGCAGGCTTCGAAAACACTGTTGTTATGGGGCAACATGAAATGAGCGGTTGTTACTTCTTCTGGAATATCCTAGTGGTCAACTTTAGATAAATATGAGTTTGCGAGAAAGTATCCACCAGTTAATAACATTTTCTATGACAAATGTTGTCTTTATCTATACAAAAAGGAGGATCACGTTCATGGTCGCCTGCCTCCCTGAGTTGTACGGTGCATAAACTTTTTCATCTAACAAATTCGTTGCATCGTCAAAAATTACCTGAGTAGAACGCACCCTGCAGCATATGAGACACTAGAGTCGTTCGCCGAGATAACTTTGCTGCTCTGTGAGTACCCAAGCCATTGGAAGACGTCGTCAGTTAAAGTTTCACCTCCTTGTGCCAAGTACTTCTCTAGAAGCAGCAACACAATAGAAATCGGCTTTTGTCCGCATATAGTGTTGCCGGTGGTTTCTATATAAGCGTCCCATTTTGCCGCCAGGCCCTGGGAGGCTACCAACATGGCTGAACGGTCCAAATACTCGATCGATTTATAGATCGGTAGTTTTCGGTCAGAAGCTGCTTTATAAGTGGTGAGCAGAGTTAACTGCATATCTGGAGTATATTCTGTGAACCCGAAGCGGCGGCCCCAGTGACAAAAATCTGACAGAATGACGAACGTAGATGCCTCGTCCTCGAAGTACGGCAATAACGCAGCAACCGTTGCACGTCGTGCTTTCAAGGAAAGGCTTGAGATCATGATTGGAATGATTTTGGGCACGGGGATCTTCTCCAAATGACACCGCTGGACCAAAAACGGTAAATGCATCTCAAACAGATGCTCGTCATCGTCGGCCGATTGGCTCATATACTCGAAGGGCGATGCCAGGCTTTCGGAGTTTGTCGGATTCTCCAGTCGATCCAATTCATTCACAAGAAGCTCACATATTTCTGTATCCACCTTCACTCTGCCTAAGGGAGTGTCGTAAAACGCATAGGGGCTTAAACGCACCTCGTCCTTAAAGTATACATGATGCGAGGGCCCGAGTATAAATATACGATCGGCAGATCGGCTATCCCACGCTTTATACGTTTCCGCAAGTCGCTGACCGCAGTATGTATATCCCGCATGCGGGCCCAACAAAACCCTAGCTCCGTTCTTTTGCGCTGGGGCTTTGCTGAAGAGTCCTGAGATTTGCCGCGCAAGTGTGTCCCGATCGGCCGAGTACCAGGATCCAGCATGAGTGGCGGGACGAGTCAGCATTGAGGGTAGTAGCTCTTTGTGAAGTTGTAAATATGTATAGGTCTTTGGTATTAAAGTGTCGAGGTATCGATTTATTGAAGTATCGAATTATTGAAGTTCGAGGTATTGAAGTGTCGAGGTATTGAAGTATTGAATTATTGAAGTTCGAGGTATTGAAGTATCAAAGTATCGAGGTATTGAGGTATCGAGTTACTGAGAATCGAATTATTCAAGTATCAAAGTATCGTATTATCCAAGTACCGAAGTATCGAATTATTCAAGTACCGAAGTATCGTATTATTCAAGTATCAAAGTATCGAGGTATTGAGGTATCGAGTTACTAAGAATTGAATTATTCAAGTACCGAAGTATCGAATTATTCAAGTATCAAAGTATCGAGGTATTGAGGTATCGAGTTACTAAGAATTGAATTATTCAAGTACCGAAGTATCGAATTATTCAAGTATCAAAGTATCGAGGTATTGAGGTATCGAGTTACTAAGAATTGAATTATTCAAGTACCGAAGTATCGAATTATTCAAGTATCAAAGTATCGAGGTATTGAGGTATCGAGTTACTAAGAATTGAATTATTCAAGTACCGAAGTATCGAATTATCCAAGTATCAACTTGTCGAAGTATCGAAGCAGTGTAGCGGCTCGAAAATGAATCAGCAACGTGCTGTCCTTCTAGGCAAACAGGTATGAAAATGAGATTGGCAAGAGCAAAGAGAAAATTAAAGGAAAGATCCCGAAGCTGTGATTGAAGCTTTTCTCCTTTCCTTTATGTGTCTTTTCTTACTCCCCGCCTTATCTTGTTCTTCCGTCCGAGTCGGGGGAGTGCTGTCTTTCCAAGAAGAATTGGAGTAGGTTTCTACTCTTCTACGTGGATAGACACAATGCGGAATGTGGGGGGTGGGGGCTTCAAAGCACGTGACCCGCAGCAAAATCACGGTGTAAATTGGGTGCGAAATTTGGACTTGGGAGAAATAGCATGAAACAAAATTAAAGGTGTATTACGAGAAATCAAGACAAGGCCAAGTTATGGGTTTTGATCTTTCGTCGTGACAGAGACGATACTCCTGCCTGATACACCATCTGGACTTGATCCACAACTATCATGTGACTATGTTAATTGAGAGATAACGTGTCATGACAAGTTGCTTGGTGAACAGCTAGCTATAGAATAGTACTAGTGTGATAACCTGAAGCGAATATAAAAGAAGAGACTGAAAGAGAAGGTGTTAGGGAAGAAGAGTTTGAGGAAAGATAGATCAAGAAAGAAGGGATAAAAAAGAAGAGATAAAAAAGAAGATATTGAGAAAAAAGAGATTGAAAATACAGAAATTAAAGCAGAAGGGATTGAAAGAGAAGGTGTTAGAGAAAAGGTAATTAAGGAAACTAAAGCAGAAGGGATTGAAAGAAAAGGTGTTAGAGAAGAAGAGTTTAAGGAAAAGCAAATCAACCTCATAAGCGAACCACTTTTTTTAATTTGCATAATGCATTTCATTTCCTAATTTTCGTCTGATGGTTCATCAATAATTCTCTGGACTCTAATCTTGACTCACTCGCGCCGGAAGTTTGACAGGGCTTTGAGGTGAAACTCGCACGGTTTCCATCGACTCAGCATTTTTAGGGCGATATCTTGCTTCTCCTCTCGAAATACAGCTTCGGGCAACAAGGCTGCGTTGATCCGGATTCTCGTAGAATTTATCCGTACCATCGCAAATCATTGTTTGCTAGTCCTCTGTGGCGCACTGCGATTTAAAGGTATATGAGGCCCGTCAAATGTGCCCAACAAGCTTAGTCTGATACTAAACACAACATGAAGCTCCTCACATTAGTGATTATCTCCATCAACGCCGCCCCACTCACCCAGGCCATGTGCCTCGGCCTCTCCAATTTCAGAGTAAAAGATTGCTCCACTGATTCTTATGGCGCACAATTAATCCCCAGACACGAAACAGGGGTTCTGCTTCCAGCAGATGAAGAAGGGTTTGTGCAGTGCGGATTCCCTGGAAGCTACGAGGAGTCGAATGCGGAAAGCATTGACAACCTCGAGAGAAGAGAAGCTGCTGGAAAGGGGTCGGGATGTTTTCCCTGTGTTCTACAAGGACACAATGTGGACCCTTCGTGGGTCTCACGCAAGAGTAAGAACGAGGAAGGAGCAGTGGCACGGCGGCTAATTGCGGCCAAAACCGCCGAGGAATTGGCAGAGGACAGGACCACCCCAGCAGATTTGTCCAGGTACTTGCCCACCGTAAAGTTCACTAATCCCTTGAGCTTCCTACTTTCACGGTGATCTTGTTTTAACGGAAGAGATAAATCCTGGAGATCCGCGGACCTTTCGAGGCCAGTATGACCTGTTTTCAGTTGTTAGTTATGAAAGCTTGAATTCATGAGGATGTTTCGTGCAGAAGGGATAAGAAAAGAGAATCTTAAAAGAAAGAGATGGAGAATACAGAGATTAAAGCAGAAGAGACTGAAAATACAGAGCTCAGAAAAGAAGGGGTTGGAAAAGAAGAGATTGAAAGAGAAGGTGTTAGGGAAGAAGAGCTTAAGGAAAAACAAACCAAGAAAGAAGGGAAAAAAAGAAGATATTAAGAAAAGAAAGAGATTGAGAATACAGAGATTTAAGCAGAAGAGACTGAAAATACAGAGCTCACAAAAGAAGGGGTTGGAAAAGAAGAGATCAAGAAAGCAGAGATTGAAAGAAAAGAGATACGGCGTGACGAAAGAAATCGTCTCCATCATTTTTGAACTTTAGGATGTTTCAATGAAGATACTTCCTCTGTTTCACCTAAACCCTTCCAATTCCAAGTTTAGTGAACATAGAGAGGTACTACTCAAACAAAGACAAAACCTCCAAACACTTTTGCACGCCTTGGGCTGGTCTAAGCTCACCTGGACCGCTTGACCCACGCCTTCAGCGTTGGATGCTGCAGATCCCTCATCACAATTTCCAGATCTTGTCCCAACCTGGGGAAGCTAATGTCCTTGCCGATCACTTGTCCCACAACCCGTCCCTCAACCCACAGGCAGTCACCCCTGTAGGTGCTGCCATGAGTCTTGGGAGTGATGCCACGAGGATCGACCTGTTGCAAGGTGCATACCCTCTGGACCCTGGTTTTGGTTCGATATATTCCTCCTTTTCGAAAAACAGGTTGCAGCGTTCCAATACTCATGTTGATTTCGAGTTGCGTTCTGCTACTGGCTTGCTGTATTATCAGAACAGGTCGTGTACTCCGCGCAGTGTTCTCCCTGAGCTTCTTTCTCAAACACAGTGCTGGGACGCGTCGTTGGTTGCAATGGATCCGTCCACTCTACTATTTCCCAGACATGACTGCGACCGTGGAGAATTATGCGAAGAGTTGTCATCAATGTCAGACGGTCAAGTACAACTCAACCAGACCATCGTTAGTCCTCCAAACTCCAGATGCTCCTTCTGGCCGATGGACAGACATTGCTACGAACTTCATCACAGGGTTCCCAAAGGTCATGTTTCAGGATCGCACGGCTGACGCGATCAGCACCATCGTGGATAAGTTTACCAATCGAGTTCACTTTTACCCTGTCCTGTCGGAATTTGGCACTCAGAACTTTGTTACATTGTTGTTTGGCAGGTATTTCTCGTTACACGGTCTTCCCAAGTCAATCCAGTCCGATCGTGGTCCCCAGTTCACCAGCGCCGCTTTCCAATCGATGTTGAAATCGCCTAAGGTACATTCAAGACTTTCATTGGCTCGCCACCAGGAATCTAATGGTCGTGCCGCTTTTCAATCGATGTTGAAATCGCCTAAGGTACATTCAAGACTTTCATTGGCTCGCCACCAGAAATCTAATGGTCGTGTCGAGAACCGCATTAAGTTGATCGAAACCTAGTTGCGTCTTTACGTTTCCCTGCGGGATGATTGGCCTAGTTATCTTGCTCTTGGTGAGTGTGTTCTTAATGCGCAGCCTTCGACGTCCCTTGCGAACAAGTCTCCCTTTGATATGGGCCTTGGCTACGTTCCGTCGGCCTCTGCTACGTTTTTGTTTCCGGGTGACGTGTCATCCCACACTCGGTCCTCAGTCGATATCTCGGGGCAGTTAAAAGACTCCACGATACAGCTGTTGCTGCGCACCAAGCAGCTTTTCAGGATGCCAAGTTTTATTTTGATCGACGCCACACTGCTATACAGTTTGAGGAAGGCCAAGAAGTCTATCTGGATATCACTCAACTCGGGAGAAGATATCAAGAAAAAAGAGATCAAAAGAGAAGACATTAAAAAACTCACATTTAGTCCCAGTGAAGGTTTTCACTGCCCCCTTTCTATAGTCATTAGACCTATCAGATAGTGAGAACCCGAACGATAAGAAGACTCATGGACTGAGATTGATATTGATTGGGAACAGTATACAATACCTTGAGATAAGCTGATTGACTGGCCTAGAAAAACTATCTAGGCCGAGCGGGCAGGCGTTGGGAGGGGGTTATATAAGTTTGCTAGGTTGGACCATTGTCGAGTCACCCACCATAAGTCGGCAACAGAGACATATCAGTCACACTGATCACGAGTTTTCATAAAACGAACTCGGATGACGCTAAATGTTGTTTCTTAATTTTTCATCTTGCAGACAAGTATAGTTGGTTATATTGGGGTACGTATGCCAAGGACTGCTTACGTGCCAATAATCCCAGAGCACCTGGAGATCCTCGGTTCATGTTGCGAGGACTGAAGCTCAAGTTCATTCTGGTAAGTGCAATGAGTATTGGGATTAAATACTTACCTGGCCTCGAGGAGTGTAAATTGCAATCTTAGAAACAGAAATATGCCAGTTTATTGCAGCGTGTACGAACCCCAAAGCACAGCTGAAGCAGCCAGACCATGTGAGGTAAAGTCAGGGAATGGGTAATGTCAGGGAATAGGTAAAGTCAGGGAATGGGTAAAGTCAGGGAATGGGTAATGGGTAATGTCAGGGAATGGGCAATGTCAGGGAATGGGCAATGTCAGGGAATGGGCAATGTCAGGGAATGGGTAATGGGTAATGTCAGGGAATGGGTAATGTCAGGGAATGGGTAATGTCAGGGAATGGGCAATGTCAGGTAATGTGAGGTAATATCAGGCATTTTAAATCAATGTGAGGAGTTATCAGGTAATATCAGGCAATATCAGGTTACACAGTCAATATCACTTGATTTCAGGTAGGTGACTTTGAAAAAGAGAGAAATAAAGAGATATCTGGAGTCATTACCTGGCACATCATAAGCTAATATAAGATGATGAATAGCATTGGGTCTCTCGGCCCTCCACATCCAAGATTTACTACCTTTGCTTTCATATGTATTGCAGTACTCAGAATCATATTCTTTCTTGACATTAAAGCGGTCACATAGAATACGTGTTTCTATTCTTGATACATACGACTCTATGGAATTCTCGAACGAAAAAAAGGTGAAAGACTATGTGCCTTATCAAATACTTCTATCTAGACTATTCGCAGATCTTTGAGGAGAGGACGCAGGTGGTGTGTGCGCTTTTATTTCTTCGAAACAGTCAATTTCCATGGCGCCTGGAATAACTCCTCTTCGTTGGCGTAGTATGTGGAAACACACGCATAGTCGCCACGGAGCATCATCCCTGAAGGTGTGGTGTCTTTTTCAAACGTCACGCTATACGCAGAATCACTTGGAGCAAACTCCGGGCCAATGTCGACGGTTCTTGAACGCACCACCATGCCATAAGCCTTGACATCCTGTTTGTACTTCAAGTTGACTAAGGTTTTCCCCTTGACTTTGAAATGAATTGTCATCTGGTATGTTGTAGCTTCGGGAATCGTGATTTCAATTGACTCTGTTCCTTTTACCGGCACTTCGTACGACGTTCCATCGTCGTATTTCACGGTGAAGCTGAGAATCTCGAGATTTGGATGCTCAACTGACATGTTAGCTTTGGTGTTTTAGTGTAAAGTTCGTTGTTTCAGGCTGGTTTCACCTAAGTTTCAAGTTTGTTTCACAAGTGTTCGAACACAATACTCTAGTTGCGAGCTGGAAATAAAGCGAATGCGGTGCGTTATATAGATTTGGTATAAAAAACACCAAACAAATCAAGCGGTAAATATTCTTGTAGAAGAATGGAATGTATGATCGAGCCGTGCTACCCCACGTTTCACCGTATATTTTGTCGGCTCGCTGCGGTGTGTGGAGGTGAGGGTGGGGTGGGTGGACATGTGGACCGAGGCCCGTTCGGCCCAAGGGAGTTTTGCCGATTCCTGAAATGGCCTATTGATATTAGCTAACTATAGGATTTACTTAAGATCAAATAATCTTGTGAATTGAAACAAGGAAAAAATAATTTAAGATGAATTATTAGACTCCCGATTGGCGGTATTTGCTTTCTTGTGACATATTCTTTTGGCCTGAAGAATGCGTGGATCGCCTCGTTAATGAAGATTCCACATCTCGTAGTATGATGATAGAGGCAAGAACGTGAGCCAATGGAAAAAGATACCAATGTAAAGATGTGCCATTGAGAATAGAAAAGAATGGGAAATGAAAAGAATGAAAATCAAAGAATGGAAAATAAAAATAAAATGAAATTGGAAAATAAAGAAAATGAAAAAACAAGTCTCCAAGGCTGAATTAATCCCTAGGTCTTGGTTGCAGCAAGCTTGAGCTATTCACATATTCATTAAATTTCCGGGTTGCGGTCACCTTCTGATTTACCTTAGCGAGGTTCTCTGGAACTTGACCTCGACCCTGGCCTTGACCTTGGCCTTGACCTTGGCCTCAAACTTAACTTTGACCTTGGCCTCAAACTTAACTTTGACCTTGGCCTTAAACTTAACTTTGACCTTGGCCTTGACCTCAACTTTGACCTTGGCCATGACCTTAACTTTGACCTTAACTTTGACCTCAACTTTGACCTTGGCCTTGACCTTCACATTGACATTGGTATGGTTGCAAGTAACAAAAGTATCAGAAGGTCTCATTTCAAATCGTATGAAATCTTCAAATGAAAAAAGACCGTAAAGATAATTCAAGTTTCGAACCCTCCGCTTCCGTTTCACTTCCTTTCTCGCCCATCTTCTCTAACTCTATCTTCTGCATTGGCTTTGCTCAAGAGTGTCAGTTAGACAAATTCACACATTCTGACAGCTCACTCAAGCTCAACTCGACCGTTTGCTGCGCTCAGTCTGAAAAGCCGCCACTTCTTCCCTCAATAATGCGTGCAACCGAGATAAATCAGTTTCGTGCTCCTCCTTGCCGAAACTGAACACCGTGCGGCTCAGGGGCTCACAAGTAATATCTCTGATTTTGGTGAAGAATGCATGTGCAATGGTCTGGTCTGCATCAAGCCTGTCTTTCGGGTCCCATTTCAAGAGCTGTCCGATCAAATCAAGACTTTCTGCTGACGCAAATGGGTACACAGATTCCCACGGCACTGCGGTACGATCACCTCCAGAAATTTCCCAATCGCGGCGGAGTGTGATGTGCGGTGGCGGGCTTCCCAAATATTTGATAATTTCATGGAGCTGGTGGACCAGGCTTTTCCCGGGCATCAAAGGCTGGCGTCCATAAAGCTCGCCTAATATACATCCTATGGCCCACATATCCACCTCCTTGCCGTAGTGGGTTGACCGGAGAATCAACTCAGGGGCTCGGTACCATCTGGTGGCCACGTAGTTTGTGATTGGCTCGTCGGTACGGTTCGACGTGGTTGCAGAAATTGCCCGTGCGAGGCCAAAGTCACATATCTTTAGCACACCACGTGAACTGACAAGGATGTTTCCGGGCTTGAGGTCCCGGTGCACGACGTTGGCCAGGTGAATATATTTCACGCCACATACGATCTGGTAGAGGAAGTTGCGGATGTGGAATTCCAGAAACTGCACTACAGAATAGAGTACTCGTGCAAGATCGTAATCCATATGTTCTTGAAAGCAGTAGAGGCCTTCGTAGGGAGTTAGCGTGATCAAGTATACGTCGACAAGTGACACGATCTAGGGTTGGTGGTTAGTATACTGAACAAGGAGGTCGCACCTCGGCGGCTATATGCTCAAAGTCACTCCAAGCTTTCTTCAATGATGAATGTCCCGTAAAAGTCAACATACGTTTCTGTGGCCACGGAAAAAGCGCATGAGCTTCAATTCTCGAATCGCCCGCCGGAGCAAGATCTCCCGCTGTAAAATCTTACAGATCTTCTTGACTGCAAGCTTCACAGGATCCGGCGACTTTGTGTCGATGGCCACACAAACAACGCCATACGAGCCTCGGCCCAACACTTCTTGGATCTTGTACCGGGACGGCACGTAGAAGTTTGTGCTTTTGTAAACCTGGAAATCGGTCATTGCTGGGATTCAAATGCGGCGCCTTTATGGAGTTTTTCCTGTGTGATTCACGTATGTAAAAAATTTGGGTGTGGATCAACAATGATTCTGCGGTTGGAAAGGCGGTGCGGTACTTGTATTGCAAATGCAGGGCCTCGGGCAGCGAAACGGTTGCAATTGCAAAAAAACAGATGCCGCGCGAGTCGCCTATGTGCGGACACAGTCAAGGTGTGTTGACCCTTTTTTTCCACAATGTTAGGGCCCAGTGTCTTTATTTCTCTGGAGAGCCTAATTATTTTTGAGTTGAGCTGTGTGTGGGATGTTTGAGTTGCTGTTTTCTTCTAAGGAGAGGCAGGCGCTTTCAAAACACCGGGAAAACGGAGAAGTGGCTGACAAAGTGGGAACAGTGTTGCGTGCTGTCGTAATTTTGGCGTAAATCGTAATGAAAATTACGCGTTTACGCTAAAAATTTACGATTACGACGACCCCCATTTTTGTAAATCGTAATTTATCGTGATGTGTTTTTTTTACGTTTTGTACGTTTATTTCTACGTTTTATATGTTTATTTCTACGTTTATTTATACGTTTTCTACGTTTATTATTACGTTTTAAAACGATTTTCAGGGGATTTCAAGGTCTTCCTTTGGTAAGGTAGTGCTGCACATCTTGTTCAGATATTAGGTTAAAGCCAAATTAGAAGCACCTGAAATGCAGTGTTCACGGCCGTGAATTTTGTGATACTTGAATGCTCCTCCCTCGCTCATTGAAAAAACAACGAGGCCGCTTTCTCCAAAGCCCCTTTTCACCATTCTGCGTGCTCAATTACGATGACAGATATCCCATCGGAAGAGCCTAGCTTGTAGGCTGATTTTACTTCCACTGAATTTAAATAACTGAGTTCGCCTGCTTTGAAATTGAGTCTCTTTCAACGGCAATTCTTGGAGACTAAACTTGACCTAGGTAGGCTTGTCTCGCTTACGTGCAAGGGTCCTTATTGCTCTCGAGAGTATACCCATGAATAGCCGCGGAATATGACAACGTTAATCAAGCATTAAAAATCTAAACACCGAGATATGTTGTGGCGTTCTGCTAATAACTGCCCTAAGCCTTGGTGGAACACAGTGTCGAAGTGAGCTAATACATAAATCTATATTATCGACACATTTTCACAGTGCTAAGTGGATAGATTACCCACAAATAAGAGTAGCTTAGCTAATCACTATCTCATACTATTGAAGGTTATGGTATCGTAATTTCTCTGTTATGGCATCGTAATTTCTCTGTTATGGCAATTTTCGAAAGCGTGCTTCTATTCTTCTGGGCCAAATCACGGTTAAATCACGGTTTCTTGTTGCGACAAGATTTTAAGACATAGTTAAATACTAATTACGAAAGATTACGAAAAATTACGAGGAATTTACGACAAAGAATCCGACGAAATCACGCCAAAATTTTGATTTACAATTACGATGGTACTTATGATGGCTCCCAAAAACGGAATTTGAATCATGGTGGTGATTACGATGACCCTGAATTTCGTAAATCGTAATTTTGGCGTAAAACGCGCGCGGCGCGCAACACTGAGTGGAAACATTTCACTTACCGCTTTCTTCTACGGTGAGACAAATGCAATAAAACACAGGGAAAATAGAAGTGTGGGAATATTGTAAAGCGATTTCGTTGCCGCCTTGTTCTAAGGAGACACAAAGGCCGTATAAAACCGGGTAAAATGTGGACGCGGCCGATAAGGGGGAATATTTCAGTTGTCGCTTTCTTCTAAGGAGAGGCAAAGGCAATACAACTCCGAAGCAAATGGAGAAGAGGCTGGTAAAGTGGGAACAATTGGAAGCAAATAATTGCCGCCTTCTTATAAGGAGAGGTAAAGGTAATATGACCCGGGAGAAAGAGCGAAGTGGCTGATAAAGAGGAAATATTTGGAAGTAGTTTAATTGCTTTTTTCCTCTACGTTGAGGCATATAACACAGTGGACAAGAGCAAACTGGCTGATGAAGTGGGAAGAATCAAAAACTCAACTCGCGGTTAGAAAAGGGAAGCTGATCAAGTAAGATTGGCAGGCCACGTTGTAGCCATTGTGAGCAATAAGGGAAGTTACACGTAAGCGAGACAAGCCTACCTCGTTCAGGTTTAGTCTCCGAGACTTGCCGCTAAAAGAGACGTAATTTCAAAGCAGGCGAGCTCAGTTATTTAAATTTAATGGAAGTAAAATCAGCCTGTGAACTGGGCTCCTCCGAAGAGATATCTGTCATCGTAATTGAGCACGCAGAATGGTGAAAAGGGGCTTTGGAGAAAGCGGCCTCGTTGTTTTTTCAATGAGCGAGGGAGGAGCATTCAAGTATCACAAAATTCACGGCCGTGAACACTGCATTTCAGGTGCTTCTAATTTGGCTTTAACCTAATATCTGAACAAGATGTGCAGCACTACCTTACCAAAGGAAGACCTTGAAATCCCCTGAAAATCGTAACAAAATGTAATAATAAACGTAGAAAACGTATAAATAAACGTAGAAAACGTATAAATAAACGTATAAATAAACGTACAAAACGTAGAAATAAAACATATTACGATAAATTACGATTTACAAAAATGGGGGTCGTCGTAGTCGTGAATTCCAAGCGCAAACGCGTAATTTTCATTACGATTTACGCCAAAATTACGACAGCACACACTGGTAATAACCACATCCACTCAGCAAGGTGAGCTAACACAAGTAGTGCCTCATATTGTGAACTCTAAATTATTTCACTGACGACTGTTCCAATTTCTGGCAGTGAGACTTCTTCCGGAAGTCCAAGCATCAAGTCAAATGAAGATATGTTTGTGGAACCTTTACGTACGTACTGCTTCCTGAGAAAGGACTCGCCAATCTTAGACCGGACCGGACTTATCTATTCAAGACTGCGCCGTTCAAACCACAACATTCATTACTACTGTATCTAGTGCACGCAATTTTACGACGTACCGTACGGAGTCTTACGCTGAGCCCGGGCGTAATTGTACGCGTACATCGTACGTAATTATGCTTCGTACGTACGCAGCATGGTACGCTTACGCGCGTTTACGGGATTCACTCAACACTGAGCGACGTAAGTACCGAAAAGTGGCCTCGCTATTAGCGTCGCTACCTGGCGCTATTGCTATAAATGGATGAGTATAAATTCCTGCAAGTTTCCTGAGGTGTTATTCAAGTTTCTAAAAAGAAACTGAAGCAGCGACGAGGTACAACACAGTGTTGAGCCAACGCAGGTATTCGAGGAGTAGGTACGTAATTACGCGTACGCTCACGATTACCACACCCACCCACCCGAGAGTAGGCGTAAACGCGTGAACGTACGGCAGTGTTGTGAAAATCAGCGTCTTACTTGCAAACGTTCGCAGCTCCAAGTGTATAATGAGCCCTGGCCTTGCTGCGGCAGCAAAGAACAATGCCCCGCTTTTTCGGCTTTTAGGCTACGCAGCACCGCCAGCAGAACAAAAGTAAAGTTGGGGTTGGCACGTAATTTTGTTACTTTGATCACAACAGTTCGGCTGACCATGCTTTCCTTGGAGCATCAGGAGCGTAATACTTATGTTTTAAGGTGGTGGAATTTTACGTGGCACGAATTAGGGATGTGTGCCAGTGCATGTCATCTATTTCAAAAGACATAGAATTATGATTCCTCTCATGCAATGCATATGTTCAACCAAGTGCCAATCTTCGCTCAAATCAAGGAAATCATGTTAATGGCACGGACGACAAGAAAAATTGCTGGGATATTCGGTGTCTTAGGTTTCTCACTTTCGGTAGATACTATAATAAAAACCTGATGTTTACGTAGCGATGCTGGAGAAACGTCTCTATATATGTACATGCCCTGATTAAGCTTCAGAATTGGTCAAAAAGGTTACCCTATTTAAAGACCTAACCTGAGTATAAATGCCGGGAGCGGAGCAGGCTAGAGCTGTGAGTGGGCCAATGAATTTAGTTTAGGAAATCCTCGTCCTTGTTGCACACAAAGTGTTCTTCGGCCCGTTTGTCTTTTCTTTCACGCTGGGGATTATCGTTAAAGAGCCCTCTTTGTCCGGAACGAAACCATGAAACTTAACTATAGCTAACATCTTAATCGTCGTGGGTAATAAGCGGTTCGTTTCCTCGTTATTATGTCGTTCACCTGGGAAAAAGCCGTTCAGCGGGCGCGGACATGGCCATCGTAGCCAAACAGTCCCTGGCGACTCGATGTGGCATGTGAATAGTGTGCTTTCGTCTTTTCCAGTTTTTAGCAATGCCACCACCAAGCAGCTCTCGGTCTTCTAATGGGTAGATACTGACTTCGCGTTCCTGTTCATGTATAGATTCGCCACCACGGAACATATCCTCGTCACTATTGGCATCGAATTCATCGGAAACGTCATTTTCGGGGCGATTTGACACAGGATCGGCCCCAATTACTTGTCTTCTTTTCATGCGATATCTTCTTGCTGACTCATTTTTCTCGAATTCCGGTTCGTAACGGCAGTAAACATTGATTAAATATTGCTTGAGACTTATGTATGGCGACTACCCCGTTATCTAGTTTCCGTAACGTAGACAAAGGAAGCATAATAGCAACAATCATGAGGGCAAAAGATTAAACAACCTAAATGGTACGTAAATGTTTACCCACAGCTTGGCTCAGAGCCTACCAATCTTGGAACCATTACAGCGTCGCAAAAACCATTTGACCCATGTTGGAAAAATGAGAAAAACGCAGTTATTCTTGTTTTACGTGAACTCTTCCCGCGTAAAACGAACAGTTCTTGCATCTACAAAATATTTTACGGAGCGATTTCTCACGTAATTACCATTTCCGTAAAACCGTAATTCTGAATTTCGCGAGTAATACGGACTTTTCGCTACACTGGGTACATTTACGCGCGTTCACGGGATTTGCTCAACACCGAGCGACGTAAGTACCGAAAAGTAGTCTCGCTATTAGCGTCGCTACCCGTCGCTATCGCTACAAATAAATAAGGACAAATACCTGCAAATTTTCTGGGGTAACTATTGAAGTACCTAAACGCATCAGCAACGACGAGATACAACACTGGTTGCGGCTATCAAGCCGCGTCCTGCATACAGTGCCGGTTCTCTTTTTCAGGCATTATTTAGTCGGAGGAATAAACGGGTAATTGGTAAGACTTGCTTCTAATTCAGAAAAGGCACTATCCCAGATATCCCTGAAAGCAACCCTCCAGATATACCGGAAAAATCTCGCCTAACAGCATCCCCGTAATGCTCCCTCAAGACACTTTCAACCGCTAAAAGTCGTGTGCGGCCCACCTGAAAAAACTTCCCTACAGTCTCAGTGCGAGGAACAGAGTAAAAAAAACCACCTTACAAGCCATTCGAGTGATCTAGATCCTTTGAAATAAACACTTAATCACAAAACTCTTAGCGAAAATGAGTAGCTCCAACTGCCGATTCTACGAAAATAAGTACCCCGAGGTCGAGGAGGTGGTGATGGTGAATGTCCAGGAGATTGCTGAGATGGGCGCGTATGTGAAGTTGCTTGAATACGACAATATTGAAGGGATGGTTTTATTGAGTGAATTATCGAGAAGAAGAATCCGGTCGATCCAGAAATTGATCCGTGTGGGCAAAAATGAGGTGGCGGTTGTTTTGAGGGTGGATAAGGAGAAGGGATATATTGATTTGTCCAAGCGCAGAGTGTCTGCAGAAGATATCGTGAAGTGTGACGAGAGATACAATAAATCCAAAGCCGTACACCTGATCTTGAGACACTGTGCAGAGAAATACAATATTCTGTTAGAGCAGTTGTACCAGACGGTCGGGTGGCCGTTGCTGCGGAAATTTGGCCACGCCTACGATGCGTTCAAGTTGCTGATCACTGACGCTTCGATTTTTGCGGATATCGAGGCACCCTCGCCCGAAATCTTGGAGGAATTGAAGTTATACATCAGCCGTAGATTGACGCCGCAGGCCATCAAGGTGCGTGCTGACGTCGAGGTGTCTTGTTTTGCGTACGAAGGAATCGACGCCATCAAATCCGCGTTGAAAGCCGCCGAGGACGAGTCCACTGACCAAATGCAGGTTAAGGCGAAGTTGGTGGCGGCGCCTTTATATGTGATTTCCACACAGGCCTTGGATAAGAACCAGGGGGTGGCGCTTTTGGAAAAGGCCATTGAAAAAGTCACGGCTTCGATCGAGGCCGCGGGCGGGAACCTTAAAGTGACCATGGCGCCCAAGGCGGTCACGGCCACAGAAGACGCGGAGTTGCAGGCTCTTTTGGAGAGGAAGGAGGCCGAAGATAAGGACACCTCTGATGAGGAGGACGAGGATTAAGCCGGCGGGTTTCTTTCGACTCGGTACTTTTCTAATCATTCATTCGGGATGCAAGGAGACTCTGGCCCCAACTCCCCACTTGTATATTTAAAACGTTCTATATAGTGTATGGCAACGACTTGGTGAGTTTCAACTGGCCGTGATTGGCACGCTCCACCACGACTGCTGGAAGGTTGTCCAACATGACCGACGGTACTTTTAAGTCTCGTAGTGACTCGGGGAAAAACACATTATCGAAACTAACAAGGTCCTGGTTTCCGGAAAGGTCCAATGACTGAAGACTCGGGCCAAATGTCACGTTTCGGAACACTCTTATATCGTTATATTGAAGGGCCAATTCTTCAAGCAGAAATGGGAACTCAACCTGCTCGATGGTCTTGATCAGATGGTACCCCAATCTCAAAATTCGGAGGCGCTCAGGGAGGTAAACATCTTTTAGTGAGGTGACATACTTCTCGTTTTCGTCATTGTGCGGGTCCATTTGCATGTCCAAGACTTCAAGCGTGGGTGGCAACTGAACGTTTTTGAGGGTGGTGATCAAGTTATTGCCCAAGTAAAGCTCGCGGATCGCCTGAGGGAACGCCACTTTGTTGAGGGTTTTGATATTGTTGTGGGCCAAATAAAGGCACTGGATCAGGTTTGGAAGCTTGAGTGGATTGATGCTGTTGACGCCATCACAAGCCATATTCAACGATTCGAGGAATGGGGGCAATTTTAACCCACGCGTATTGGTCATGGACGATTGCAAATTGAGCGCCTTCAAATTGTCGGGGAACTTGATTCCTGTCATCGACTCATTCGGAAGACATGACGCGTCCAAATACTGGATGGATTCCGGGAACCGCACGCCCTTGATGCACTCGATGGGATTATTGGCAATGGATAGATGGACCAAGTATTTGGGAAAGTGGACGTTTTTCAAGTTGTCGATACGATTCTGTGATACATCTAGCCACGAGAGGAGTGGAGGAAACTCCACGTTGTTCAAGAAATATAGCTTGTTTGCGCGCAAATTGAGTGTTCTGAGTGTGGCAGGAAAAACCACGTAATCTGCCGAAGAGATCAAATTGTGGGACACGTCCAACGCCTTCAACTGGCTTGGCACTCGGAATCCGGCAAGTGATTCAAGGGCCATGCCTCCTCCTAGATTCAACGTTTGGAGACATTCAGGAAAGCTGACTCCTGAAATAAGCCGAAGGCTGTTTTGACCATAGTCAAGCACCTGGAGACCTGGCCATCGTGAAACATCGGCAAGAATGTCCTTGTGGGTCTCGCTCAAATCGTCTGAAGTGGTCTTTCTGTACTTGCTGATGAACGAACAATGTGCGACATTCCCACCCCACGTTTTTTCAAAGGCGTCAAGAAGATTGGAATATGCAGATTTCATTGGATTCTGTGCATCTGCCCAGGTAGGCGACGCGGTAAAATCAAAATGTAGGGACACTTGCAATTTAGGAGGATTCCTCACGTTAGGAGGATCATGACTCTCAGGTGACTTTTCCAAACCAACCGAGTCCTTTATTGAACCCTTAATCGACTCTGAAATCGGACGTGATAACGAATCCTTCTCGATATCCTTTTTTTCGTTCACAGCTTCGAAAAAAGAACGAGACTTATACTCAACGAATGTTTGTAGTTGAGACGCACATTCTTCAAAAGAATCGTCTACTGCAATGCAGAAATGCACGTGGTGGAAATTGCGGGTCTCAAGTCCATCCAATCCATTAATGGAACATTTGGTGACGGTATCATTTGTATGGTCAGAAAGACCCTGGAGAAATTGTGAAAAAGCAGGCGTTTGGCCATGGATGATTATGAGTCGAGACCGAGGAGGACTACTTGGAGGTTTTGAGTCGCTTGGCATCTCCTGCAATTCCGGAGGTGCGGTGATTCCGTGAGAATAACTTCCATGAACAAGCGCAGAAACTCCCGAAAAATTGCTCGGAGAACTTTCAGTTTTCATCGTGGGTTGCGTGGCATGGACCAGGCCTTGCGGCTCCGTTCGAACTGGCTGGTTAGCGGGAAAGACGGGGAAATTCTGGCCTGAACTATTGCTGGTTTCAGGGAGTATCGTCGGGTTGGATGAGACAGGCAGAAACAGAGAAACGCCCGGGTTCAGCAAAGGTTTCAGGTCACCCAGTATGGGCTTAGCCATTGATTTGGGCGACTGAGCCTGGGCCACGTTTTCGTGCTTGATACCAGCAGGAATTTTCGGTAGATCTGGCGAGGTGCTCATGATCGATGGTCCGGCGTTCTGGACAAGATCCACTGGGGTTTGGAAGGCGAAAGTGGGCGGTTGGGCCAAGCTCAAATTGGGAGAGCCCCCGGTATTTGGCGCCGGTTTTTCGTCTCCAAAGTGTTGATGGAAGTTTGCCGAGATTGCCAAGTTTGGGGCTTTCGTGTCGAGTTTCTCGCTCACTTCGTTCTTCTCCACCTGAGAATTACTACGGTTTTTTCCGTCTCTGCTGATTACACCTTTTTCTGTATTTTCCAAAACCCCATCTGGTGTATTGGTGGAGGTAACTGGAGGATTCTTGTCTCCGGCAGAATCTTCTAATCTGGGCCGTTTTGCCTCGGGACCACAGACTTCCATATTGATTTCGGCGCGCAGAACCTATTCCACACCTCAATTTTGTGTATTTCCAGGTGTTCGAATGGAATGGCGTGGACCTAAACTCCTCTATTGATCCGTATGTTGACAGGTTATGTACGGTTTGTATATGGGAGGCCATCGAGCGAAGAGATGCGTCAGAGACTCGGAGAGCGTGCATGTTTAGGCCGGGGCGTGCGTCCCAAGGGAAAAAGAGAGGTGATGGTGAAATTAATGGGTGCCTCAAAAAAGAAACCTTTGCCGGTTTTGGCACTTTTTCTGGTATGAGGTATTTTATTGGAGAATCTGGAATATTTCTTAAAGAAAGTTTCTTCAGGTCGTGAGTAATTACGCCACATATACTGCGGTGTATAAAGAGAAAAAGACAAAGAAAAGGTGATGGTGAAATTAATGGGTGCCTCAAAAAAGATACCTTTGCCAGTTTTTGTACATATTTTGGCAAATGTTTTGGCACATATTTTGGCATGAGGTATTTAATTGGAGAATCTGGAATATTTCTGAAAGAGTATACAAAGAAAGTTTATTCCGGCCGTGAGTAATTACTCTCCATATACTGAGGTAATAGAGAGAAAAAGACAAAGGAGAGGTGATGGTGAAATTAATGGGTGCCTCAAAAAGATACTTTTGCCGGTTTTGGCACATGTTTTGGCATGAGGTCTTTTATTGGAGAATCTGGAATATTTCTTAAAGAAAGTTTATTCAGGCCGTGAGTAATTACGCTACATATACTGCGGTGTATAAAGAGAAAAACAAAAAGGAAAGGTGATGGTGAAATTAATGGGTGCCTCAAAAAAGATACTTTTGCCGGTTCTTGTACATGTTTTGGCATGAGGTCTTTTATTGGAGAATCTGGAATATTTCTGAAAGAGTTCACAAAGAAAGTTTATTCCGGCCGTGAGTAATTACTCTCCGTATACTGAGGTAATAGAGAGAAAAAGACAAAGAAAAGGTGATGGTGAAATTAATGGGTGCCTTAAAAAAGATACCTTTGCCGGTTTTGGCACATGTTTTGGTATGAGGTCTTTTATTGGAGAATCTGGAATAATCCTGAAAGATTTTTTAAAGAAAGTTTCTTCAGGTCGTGAGTAATTACTCTCCAATACTGAAGTGGATTAACTGTGTTGTTAAATTAGAGTAAACTTTAGCAACGCGCAAGTCACATAGCTATGAGAGCGAAATATAGTGTATACATATCACTATTTCATAATATAATTGTGGGGTCAAATGTTGGTTACGTCCATGATATATTCAGCGATCTTGTCTTATTACAGCGTTGCTTCCTGAACTTGTGGCTGGTTTGACTTGTAGGGACATGAGATTCCAATATATCACACCAGGGATCAGGTATGTATTCAGAATCACAGCTACGACACAAGCAATTTGAGTTTTTCTTCCTTACGTACCGAGGATTTCACAGAGCCTCAACAAGCAGAAACAAATAAGCTTTGAAAACACGTACTGGCTTTAAATGAGGCCACCTATCTCGCTACAGTGGTAGACCGTGGAGTGAAGCTCGATGTTTTTGAGTAGCCAGGCTTTGACGCTCGATATTTTCGAGTAGTCAGGCTTTGGAAGGACAAGGTTTCCACGTAGTTAGGGTTATTGAGGCTAGATATTTTTGAGTAGCCAGGCTTTGAAGCTCGATATTTCCGAGTAGTCAGGCTTTGGAAGGACAAGGTTTCCACGTAGTTAGGGTTATTGAGGCTAGATATTTTTGAGTAGCCAGGCTTTGAAGCTCGATATTTTCGAGTAGTCAGGCTTTGGAAGGACGATTTTTCCACGTAGTCAGGCTTTGGACGGTTACTGACGGAATGGAGAAGTATGATTTGATTGTTTGTGAGAAGGTCGGGCCCGAGGACGAGGCTAATGAAACCAGAAGAGGAAAGAGAAACGGAGCTAGCGGTCGGTGTTTCCCAATCTTAGAAAAGTCCAAGAACATGGGGATTCTTCTGAGAGTGTATTATATGAGTCTTGCTTGCGAGTATTTTCCGTCGTTCATTGGCTGACAAAGTTTCCCGTATGTGATGGGAATCCCAGCGCCCGCAAAGTTGTTGTTTCCTCAGGTAAAGAGTGTTGCTACAGACAAACGCAAAAGATCACTCCCAAGCACGATACAACCATTGGCAATTCTCCAGTTCCGAGGCATTATTACATAGTCGCTGATCCCTGATTGAGTTCTGGAGCAGCTCTTGCTCTCAATCAAGACGAAGAGTCCAAAAGCAACAGCGTCGAACCTCGCCCAGTTTCAAAATTGGCATGCACAAGAATAAACGGATTGTAACGAGGTGTCACATTGTTATGATGTTTTCTCACCTCACTAGAGATTATGACGATTTATTATGAAATTGGAAAAAAGTCATTGTCAACAGTAAAGGAAACAATGAAGTCACTTTTATTCACAAGATTGAGGCAGATCATGTATTGCACCAATTGAGGTGTACCAAAAGAGGTATGTCACTTGAGATCCACCAATAGAGGAATATCAACGAGTGTATACCAATTGAGAAGCATCACTTCAGATGCACCAATGGAGATGTATTAGTAGAGATCAACCATAGCGATGCACCAGTGAAGACCCACAATGGCACTGCATCAGTGAATATTAACAATGGAGATGCACCAGTAAAGATGCACTGTACGGTAGTTCCACCATTTGGGTATTTTTCAAAAGATCCGTAGGTCCCTAAGGAGTTTTCCAGGAACCAACTTTATACTTCTATGGTCCAGCAATTTTTGTATATGTCTGTGAATTCCAATCTTGCAGGGTCCGTAGCTCAACTCTAGAGCTCAGACAGCCTAGAGATCAAGTAGGCTTTGACGACCCTATGCTCGAAAAACAGTCGCGTAGACTGCAAGAATAAAGCCACGATGTTATACCCTTCGACTCTAGATATTTCTTGATCCGATCACAGATTCCATGAATCAAAGAGCATTAGACTCAAGACCCAAACATACAATATGCTGTGTCGAAATTTGAGTACATTGGGGTCAATCTCAACCACTCCGAGAACTCATCGACAGCATAACGTCCACTAGGTTACTTGGCTGAGAAGTTGATTTGGAGAATGAGACTGTAGTGGATCATATGCCTCGGTTGTGGAACATCCGAAATAACCTTTCATGGTTTGATGATATGTTGAAAAGCGCTAGATCATCGAATCGGTCGCCAATACTTTCCTCATTCAAGATTCACACAAAGAATAATGTCCATATTTGAGTGTACCCCAAAATTTCCATCTAGCACTATTAGGGGACGAGCCTGTCGTCGTCATCGTCCGAAATGATCAAGTCTATTTCGAACTCGATGTGTGGTACTTTCTGCCTTCTGTCATTTCGTCGACATTCGTCATTTCAGGTTCGCTGGCAGGCATTTACTTAATGACGAGAGAGAATTCGCACTTAATATGACTGGGGGCCCAAAGAACGTATCCCTCTAATGCTCAAGCACTCATATTTCCAGACTTCCATCGCTAGGAATGAATTCCCCTAGCATTGCAAAATGCCTTAAATTTTTGCCACGGGCTTGAGTGCACATTTAAGAGGAGCTAGGAACGGGACACGGATATGCATGTGGCCCTGGTCGGCATCGGTCTCGGCGACCTCGTGGCGAGAGATGACGTATCCTCTCATAATCAACAACGTGGCAAAACACGCCACAAACGCACACCCCAGGAAAATTGAGCAATGCAAGTATTGATTGGCTCCCACATACCCTGTGCCACCAGTTTTCAACGAAAGTCCGATGACGGGCGAGGCTATGCCTGAAAGTCCAAGAAAAACCCAGAGCATGCCCAAAGATACATTGACGCGTTTTAATCCAAAAAGTTTTGCACATATAGGGGCAATGGTGGCAAATATCAGGCCCATAAGGCTTCCCTGTACCACACAAAAGGCTAGAACGGTGGCGTAATTACGCGCTGGCACCCAGAGCCCAAACACAAACACCGCAGACAATAAGTAGGCAGCGCAGGTGACGGAGATCGGCCCGAAGCGGTCCAGGAGCCGGCCAATCACCGGTCGTCCGGCAACCGACCCGACCTGGATCATGGCCAGGGAAATCGAGCCCTGGTACGGCGTATACCCGAGGGACGTGGTGAAGTTCGCCATATTATAAAGCACTACCACATACCCGAACATGCAGAACACGACGTAGGACACGGCAATGTAGAAGCCGGCGCTTTTCAATACCAGGGAGTCGAAGAGCGTAAATTTCACTTGCATTCGTGTTCGGATCAAGGCTATCGAGATCCACGAAAGCCCAAAACACATGATCGATTGGGCACGCAATGCCCACAGCACAGATTGTACCTCGATGACTTTTTGCATGGCAAGATTGTATACCACGCCGCCACAGCCTGACCCCGCAGCAGAAATAGCAGCGGCGAACGTGCGTCTATTCTTGAACCATTGAGGAAGAATCGCCATTGCAGGGATCGACATGAACGCAAGGCCAAACGCCTGAAGAATGCCTTGCGTCAAGTATAGCTGCCACAATCGCTTGGCAAAAGAGGCCATCATCAAGCCAGCAAACTGGAAAAACATGCCCATGATAATGGTGGGCTTGATGCCCAATTTGCCTTGGGTCCAGTTGACCACGGGTGCAAATATGAGCCCGACGCCAAAGGTGAATCCACCAATGAGCGCATAGTCAAACTTATTGGCGCCTTTGAATGTGCCCTCGTTTAGATACGTGGAGAGGTAGATGGCAAACCCCGAGTTGGCGCCCCAGGTGTTGAAGTTGAGGAGGAAACATGCCACCACAATAAACCACCCGTACCCTCCGTCTGGAATCTCGGAAACCGCTTGTGCCGAAGCAGCATGGTCTAGGTTTCCTTTTTGTTCGATTCCGCTGCTGCGAATGTCTTTTTCGGGATCTCTTGGACCGTTTTCTACACGTGTGTTAGGATTTTTCTCGAGGTTCTCGTTCCACGCTCGACGCGCCTCGCCTGTTATTGCCGTCGGTAGGTCGTGGATACCAAGAGCTCGCTGGCTCATATATGTTTGTTCCAGGGCTTCTGGAGACAACTCAGGTACATTTGCGTGGGGTTCAGTGACAAAACTTTCCTCTCTAATAGAGATTTGTGGGGGCATGATGTTGTTGATGGAATTATGGTGATGGGTCAAAGGGCCGGTGAGCCGATGGGTCAAAAAATGGTAAATTCGACGACAGAAGTGATTACCGCCGCAACTAAATTGTCTTTCCTGTTTCAATGTTTTCTTTTTGCTCTCTAATCTTCGTTTCGTCGATGTTTGGGTGCCGGCGTTTGCACCTTCTGGGATCGGATCTTCAAAAAGTGACGGCTGTGAATATTCAGGGTCCTGCCACCAATATCTGAGGGGAGACGATCACGGCGAAAGATCCCGATTCAGAATCGTGTCCTAATAATAGAGAGATCAGAGAGCTTTTCTATCCTGAAAAGAAGGCCCGGACCACGTATGACGGGATCACCTGATATTTCATGTCTTGTTTGTAAGACTGTTAGACGGCATTGGAGACGGCATTGGAGACGGCATTGGAGACGGCATACAGACGGCATACAGACGGCATACAGACAGCATGCCTCGGCGATAATACTGAATCTTAGAAATATATGCAAACTGTCACGCACAGCAGGGCTGTACTCGTTTACGAGATGCATCATGGACTGCATAGGGCGCGGGCTACGAATTCCGGTGCTTGAGATGACATTCTGGACATGCTGAGTAACGATGGTCCAGGGCCATTCGATTTATGTCGAGTCTTTTGATCAGTTTCTAGGATATCTCTGAACCTGTCACTTCTGGACCGGCTTTGTCTTTAGCCAGAAGACTTTCGACACGGTTTCTATGCAGTACATACAGAAGCTCGCTGATTCTGGAAAAACAATAAACGTATGATGCTGGGAGCCAGCCGAATTATCCTGGGTAAAAATAAAATCTATCCACTCATCGAGAGAAGAGCTTGTTTACTTGAAACTGGCTCGGCTCGCTCCTCAAGCGTTGCCCTAATCATGTCTGAAAAGCAACGAGAGATGTTTATCTTTCTTTTCGCACGGAAGAGAAAGAACAAAAACCGTTAAAGAGCGCCTTTTTCAATAATGTTCATGTGTTTTGTTTCTGCAGCCGTTCGACTTTATCAGGTTGCTTATTCTGGAAGCTTTGGCTTGTGTACCACTGATTCTGGATGACTCTATGATGCCATCTATGCGGATTCTGGATGACTCTATGATGCCATCTATAATTGCGGCATCGAAGCCAACGATCTTTCCGAGGTGCTGGGACGAGCGACGAATAAGGCAGGCGACAGACAACCTATTCTGGTCGACTATGGGTTCAGCTTTATCTCTTTGCTCATCTCCCCACTGATATTTGAAAAGCCGCAGGTGAAGCTCCCGTAAAAGGTTGAGGAGCTTCGAGAAACCTTCCTCTGCTTCTCAGATAGGTCTATCATACTATCATCACTAAAATCATCGCCTTCTACTTCGGTATCGTCACCGTCATCTTCTACCATGTCCTCTTCCTCCTCCTCTTTAACATCATCAACATCGAACGAATCTTGACCGTCGGATTTTCTCTCTCATCCCAATTGATCCTCATCGCCGCGAGCTAGCAGTGAAGATTCTGGCTAATTTGATAGAGTTTTGTCTATCGATGACAGGTTCACTCTATTTCTTCTTTAATAGTTTGATATTTGAAATGGTTACCATAAGTTTTAGACCTTGGTTTACGGTTTTGCTTCTGCTTACTAGCCCAAAGCTCATCTTCCCCAAGTCTAAATATTCATTCAGGCAGAGCATTTTTGAGATGAAATGAGCGACCACACCATCCACGTCCGGGTTCTTGGTGAAATACCTTTTTCAATGGGAGAAATGTGAGGTGAAAATCCACTTTTGATGAGATATTGCATCTCCTCGCAGTGGCCCAGAAAATCCACTTTGACGAGATACTGAGTCTCCTCGCAGGGGCCCTAGTAGTAAGCTTGTTATAAATGACGTGCTTTTGTGACAACAATAGCTCAGTTGAAGATCAAGAAAACACACCACGTTTCACCCCACTCGAAACCTTAAGGTTCACGTTTCACCCCACTCGAAACCTTAAGGTTCACGTGGAATTCTATCATGTTGAACCAGACTATAGATACTGAAGAGTCTGGCAAAACTCGTGCGGAAAGCACCAACTATGCTATCTAACATCTTTTGTACATCTAGGGTGGTACCCAGTTGGACTTCTGAATGCATATTGGCCTATTTGAAACAGCAATCAAGCAATATATTGACCCATTGGCCCTTTCTATCTTGATTAGCTGTTAGCTAAGAATTACCGTGAATAGTGACCAGTCATCCAAAATAAGGTGATGCGGAGATGACGGCTATGTTAAGCTTTCACTGAAATAACACAAGTATTGAAGTTCACCGCATGAAGCATAACTTTCATTGAGCTATGTAAAAAGGATGGCAAAATGCCTATTCAGTCTTTCTCATGTAGTGGCAAATAATCCTGCTCGCCTCCCCAAATACTGAGGTATTGAACAAGATGCAGTCCAATAAAACTGGTCCTCGAAATGCCAAGAGGTCCTTAGGTCTTCGTATGGCTATATAAGTCGTCGTAAGCACCCAAAGCTTCCATTACATGAGATGTTAGTGGTATAGGCTGCCCAAAAGTTCCATAAAACGAGATGTTAGTAGTATCGGCTGCCCAAAGGTTCCATAACGTGAGATATTAGTAGTATCGGCTGCCCATGAAGATCACTGGAAAGCATTGGGTGATTAGAGACACGTCAGGACTGCTTATATGAGAGCCAGACAGCCTCGAGACCAGAGCAGTTCCTCGATACACACTGCAATAACCATAGGGCTAAAGGACAGTCTCTCGTACAACACCAACCCGATCATTTCTTTCGTTCATCTATCAATTAATACGCCTCTACAACTGCCACAAAGGTTTTCAACTGATCTAGGGCCGTCCTCGCCTCTCTCACCTGGAGTTCAAACATCAGACTCACCAGCACATTCACGGTTCCTGACCTCCTGTAGAGATCTTCCAAATAACCCAAGTCAAGTATAGACCAATACACAACATCTTCAAATTGAGGAGCTGAGGGGTCGGGGTTGCCAAACTCGTCATATAGATCCAATAGCCGCAAGTTGAGGTATACCACAGCACGTACTAAAGATGTCCCAAACTTTTCCAGAGCGAAGTAATTGAGATACTTGGCGGCCGAAGCCAAAGTGTGGAACACGCGTTGGGTGAATTGAAGCTGCTCTATGAGTTGAGAATTACCTCTGAGAGCATACTGGACCCAGAACAGAATCTCCGCGAGTTGCTTGCTTAAAACACCCGCATGGTTCTCGAACTCCGTATAGAGGAATTCCGTGGGCTTAAGAAACTTCTTCATCTCGGCCATAATCCACACTAACAGTGCTTCAGCTTCCCAGGTAGTGTTTCTCAAAACACTCGGAACCATGATGTTTGATTCGCGAGGTGGGGGCACGATCCTAGGGCTCGTTAATGGACGACGGTTTGCTCCAGGAGACAATGGTAAATGAATCAAGAAGCTTAGCGAAAGGCTAATTTGAGTTAAAAAGTAGATAAGCTTCATGAAGGACTCGATGGTGATTTCGAAAATGATCAGAACTAAAGTGGACTGAGATGGACTGAGGGCAATATATATCGACCATTGTGAAGCCTCAAGGGATATTTTGGGCCGGTCTTATAAGAGAAAAAAAAGCCGTGACCTGAGATTGCCACGTGGCACCTAGAGACGTTTCGGCAGATGGAACGATTGTGTGATCTTGACAATCAGTCTTCGCAGAAATGAATTTCCGACATTCCCCCGCATGATCAAATGCAATAAAGGTAATTTGGAAGGCCGTATAGCACGACAATTGGCGAACATCGATCTTGTGATAGTGCTCAAGTATTGTCGTGCTCAAGAATTGTCGTGGTCAAGAATTGTCGTGGTCAAGAATTGTCGTGGTAAAGAATTGCCGTAGTCAAGAATTTTCATGGTCAAGTATTGCTGTAGTCAAGAATTGTCGTGGTCAAGAATTGTCGTGGTAAAGAATTGCCGTAGTAGAAATAAGATGGGAATAACGGTTCAGGAAAAATAAGCCTAAGTATCCTTGTGAAACCACCAGAGCATACCATTGTAATAATCGTTAGAGTCTTTCAGGAGTGGGCTCAACTGCTGCAATTTGTCTACGAACAGGAAGTCATTGTGATCGTGAACTAGAACAGAAGGTAACAATTAGTTTGCATGAAATACCACGCAAAAGAATTTCTTCACTGACGATGACCAAAAGGTTGGTTGATCAAACCTCTGTGGCACCGATCAATACAGAACAGTAAAAGAGCAATTTGAGGATGTCCTCATAGTTCGATAGTGGAGTAAATAGAGTAGCCTTGAATCTCAAGGAGCTTGGGGAGGAGCTTGGGAGGAGCTTGGGAGGAGCTTGGGAGGAGCTTGGGAGGAGCTTGGGAGCAGGGGAAAGGTCATACTTGTTATTCAATAGGTGGTCTTAAGAGATTAGAGACTGTTCAATCAGTGAGTCAGGATATCTTTGCAGTAGGAAGCATGCTTCTTTTGAATAGTACACGAAAGCTTTCTATCTTGCTGAATCCTGTTCTACTTTCTTCCCAGTAACTCCTGGTCAAGACTCTTTCTGTCTTGTCTTAAGTCCGGCAGCGCATACAGTCAACCCTCACGAGTTGGGAATCAGTCTTTCCATCCACTTTGGTCCCAAATCTCAAATCGGGCGATTTTTGGAGTTCAGATATGACGTAGGTGCATACGAAACTCGTCATATATCATTCCACCTATGAGCCCGGCCGCAAAATCATAATCACTCAATTAAAGGAACCGCTAACCTGCCTCCTTTGTTAGAAGCTCACCATTTTCGGACAATTCTCAAGACCGGTGAGTGAATTCTCCTCTTTACTTGAAGACTGAGAGCTCGCTATCGAGGTTTGAGAATGTGTTGCGTTCTTTGATGCAAGCGCATTTTTATCCGCTTCGGACGAAGTCTTGAAGAAATTCAAATTCTCGAGGGTCTGCTGCTTTGGTTTGTTGTTGATTCTGCACTGACCACCCGTAATATTCCACTCAACGCAGTTCTGAAGTCAAATGAGCAGTCCAGACAGCTTTCCATGAGTGACCTCTTGCGATATTTATGGCAGCTTTCCATGAGTGACCTTTTGCGATATGTATGGCAGCTTGCCTCCATATTTCCGCTCCATATTTGATCACTTCGGGCTCTTCGTTTAACTCATCATCTTTTGTGACTTCAAGATTACATTAACTAATTCTTCAATTAATGGAATATCGGAAATGGAGGGAATATCTTCGTCCTCTTGTACAAGAAACTTATCAATTCTCATTGCATCTTTGATCTTGCCGGCCTTGACAATTTCCTTGCAAAGGACCGAGATTTTTTCAGGTTCTCCTTCAGCTATCAATTTTTTAACTAATCAAAGTACTCTTGACTCAACAATTGAAGATCGTCTCAGCTTTCACTTCAGCTTTCCATGCGTGGATGAGCCACCAAACGGCATTTTTGGCGGATATGGCGCATTCAATATCAGAAGTCATGGTTCCCGTTTCCTCTAGTGAAACAGAAGACCGATAGGCTTCGAGTCTCGTTTCAGATGTAATGCTTTATATTATTAATGATTCCTTGATCAAGTGGCTGAAAAACACTTGTGGAATTAGGAGGCGAGAACTCAATTCGAACATTCGAAGGTGGAGGCAATTGCATTAAAGCACACCGGTTAGCCGAGAAATTGTCCATTACTAGCAAGACTTCTCGTCCGTTTACGTGCTTGCAAAACATTTTGAGCCACTCGATCATGATTTCAGTTGTCATCCATGCTGTTTTGTTGGAGAGCCATAGAAATTCATTTGTGTTTCTTCCCTTGAGCCGAAAATCTTCGGATTCTTGGACTTCCCGATGAAAAGAATAGGAAGTTTGTCCGTGCCATCGACAGTGCAACAGAGGGCGAAGGAAATGCGACTCTTCTCCTCCTTCGGCCTGGGTATTGTTTCGTTGAGAGTCCCCTTGATGGACCACGCTTCCAAAAAGCCGGCTTCATCCATATTATAAACATCCCTTTGTTCATACTGACTGGCAAGGAAACGAAAATCTTTAATCTCATCATAGACGCCCATGAGAGCAGAGCCAGCTTCTCCTTGTCTTGCCCGACAAGCAAAATGAGAGCACTCCTTGAATCGAGTCACAAATCCAGAACTCCAGTTAAGTTCCCTTACTACTTTCTCCTTTATATTGATTCTTCCAACAGGATGAAGGCTCGCCTAGATTTCTTGAGCGGTTCAAATGATCCCATCGGTAGACGTGGACTCGCCTCTACTTTCTTGGTCTAATGAACAGTCTATCTAAATCTTATCTAACATCGTCCATTGCGGGTTGTGATTCTTTTCCGGAGGAATGTCAGGATCCACGTGGTCCAACCACTCATACTTGTCCGATATGAAGTTCAGGGCAGTTGTCTTGTTGATGAATTTGTGAGGATTTCGAGAGAATCAATCTGTGAGGATTTCGAGAGAATCAATCTGCAATCTATCTTAGGGTTTCACCCGTTTCTGCCCTGCGTTTCCTCAGGATTATGCGCTCTTTGTTGGTCCATGACGTGTATTGGCTCGCCTTGATTTTGTGCTTCGAGAGCGGTCGTGGCATTGACTTAACTTTTCTCCATTTTTCTTGCCATGGGAGAACCGTTATTCTTGATAAAGGGCTTTCAAGAAATGAGATCTGCTTCTATTCCTTTTATATCCTGACTAACCTGCCCTGGGAACCAAGTTCGCAGCCAATAAAAACCGTTCATCATGTCATTTCGGGAAAAAAGTGAACAAATAACGAGAAAACAATGCAGCGCCTCTTTTTATCTTTCACAATCGTGCTCGAGCCTCAAAACCTCAAATAAACGTCTTTATCTCGAAGTCTACGATTTAGTAATAGAGTGTAGCCCGTGCAAAACCCAAAATCGGGAGTGTACGAAATCTAGCAAAATATCTGCATAGTAAATCATCCAAATTATGCATATATTCCTGCATAGGTATGCGTCATACCAAATCGCGCGAAATCCGAATTCGTGGAAGTACGAACCCGTGAGAGTTGACTGTAGAGACAACAGCACATAGAGACTACAGCACATTGAGATAAGAGCACATGGAGATAAGAGCACATAGAGACAACAGCGCATAGACAACAGCGCATAGACAACAGCGCATAGACAACAGCGCATAGACGCAAGTAGAACACTATCGCGCGGGCTTTCCCTTATTTTACAAGGCTCCACGCTTCCTTTCCTTTGACCATGTGAACCCCGGCCGTCATGCTACAAGAGGTACGTTACCGGAATCTCCTTCCTTTTTCAGATGAATTTCCTGCCCTTGCCTGTCCTTGTCTTGTTATATCACTGGACGTGTTTCTGCTTGGTGAACCCCGCCAACACGGTCTGGATAGTTCTCTAGCCCAGCCAAATAGCCTATCTTGAATTACCAAGTATTGCTTCAATCAATATCCACCTCAATGGATTATCTTATTACTGCTCACGTAACCAACATCTGGAATCCCTCTCAACAAGAATCGCCTTGTGAATTTCAATGCACTCGTTACTGGAAACCACAGTATTTACCGAAACTCGTGCCTATCACGCTACTTTATCCTGGGCTTCAAACTGGAAAAGATTCATGTCTACATGAAAGATGTTGGCACTGAGATCTGGCGAACCCCCCCTAACGCAGGACGATCATAATTTCAAGATACGTGGCGGGATCCTCGAGGACGAGGACAAGTTTTCAAATATCTTTTTCACTCATCGTCATAGTTTAAAGTATGTTTTTGATGCACTTTAAACGATAGCGCTATCAAGAGGTCATATCATGTGAGAACTTACAGGTCGACGACAAGCGAAACGTTCACGCAAACATCGAGGTGTCATACTTGAACGCAATGTGCACAAGCTTGCAGCATCTAGCTACCTTCCAAGTGTGGTGACCAAATGAAAGTGTCGATTCATTTCTCGGAATCTTAGTCTTTTTGACTGGCTTCTAGTTTCTGTGATCATTGGCTGGCCTGATAAGCATCTTCAAAAGGAAGTACCACATATCAATTCAGCGAGTATGAGTGGGCTACAGATTCAAGCTTTTTCGGAATCATCCAGTGAAAAATCAGAAAGCGAGACATCGGGCATACATTTTACAATAGGTTCATCCACAGAGAATTAATTGATGCAGTCGGGATCTCGCTTGATTTGATTGATTTCACTTACCCTACATGAAACAAGAGTGCCTTTGCGAAAACAAACAAGCAGACCCGAATGCGGGCGTATTCCATATACTCCTACCTATTCAAGTAGCAATGAAGGGCCACCAAAGCTCGGTGTGCCTCCTAGAGTACCCAAGATGTCGCCAGTATACTTTTCTGGAGCGTACTTCTTCCCGGACTTATAGACCTTGTCCCAATTCTCCAACACATCTCTCACAAAGGGCAAGCCGGCAATCGGTAGGTTCGCAAAAGCAACCGCAGAACCCCCGTCATTTGGATGAAGGAACCAGCCGACGGTATCATTGGCTCTGGAAGGCGGGGGCCGGGTCAAATCAGAAATAGATCTCTGAACCACGACTCGATTGAAATCAACTAGCCCGTGTTTACCCAACCTTGTCAACGCTTCTAAGGACGCGTTGTCTTCCTGTGCTGATGAGCCGTACGTGGCCGAGCCATTAGTGACCAACTTTGCATAGAAGGAAAAATACTCATTCAACGTGTGGCCTGTAAAGTAGCTGTCGGATGTCAACACATCACATTTGACGACTGAGGGCAACGCACGAGCTGCCGGCTCGTCGTACTCCAATCTATAGGCCGCGTTGCCCACTGTTCCATTTTGCAACACTGCAGTTTGCGCCAATTGCACTGCTCTGTCCCGCAATTTCTCGTTCACCTCAAACACTTCGGTCCCGTACACTGTCTTGGGATACGTCCAAGGATCTTCTGTTCCGAACGCCCAGTACCCGGAAGTCCAGTTTTGGCGCGTACCAATAAAGTCTTGGTAGGCCACCTCGTATTCCAAAGCAACTTGCACGGCGTACTTTGCAAAAGTAACCGAGCCCAAAGTGGTAAGATTCGGCTCGCCGCCCGCAATCCCCGAAAGCAAGATGTACGTAAGGGATAAGTTCAACATGGGCGACAAGCCAAGGGCTGTGACGGAGGCAGCCGCATTGATTTCGCCTTTACCTGTCGTCATCTCACATATCGAGTAATTCGAGGTGCAGAAAATGCTGGGGTGGAATGGAGATATTCCGGGAATAGTCATGTTGTGTACGAAGTTTAACGCCCCCAACCAAGGCGTGGCTTCATCTTTAAACATATTGATGATAAACACCTTTGGCTCGAGTTTGGAAGATGGGGTTTCACGTGCATTCTGCTGGCCCTTATCGGTATTGCTAATGGCCTTGATCTCACCAGGAAGCGTTAGTGCTGAAGTCAAGATTGCAGCCGATAAATATATTGCGCTGAGCCTCATCTTGAAATATAGCTAAGTGTCGTGGATTGAGGTTTGGGCACATTTCTCGAGTCTCACGATCCCAGTATTACCTGAGCTCATATTTATATATCATTTAGAATCACACAGATATTCTAATGTGCCCGTTTGAACAGGTCTCCTCATTTGGGTCACACCGTTTGGGACAACTGCATGCTAATTCCGTCACAATTTCCGTGCCAAAATGTGCAAGAAGAAGATCATTCCGGAATAAGAAAATGAGGGGCGAAGCGGGGGGAAAACATCCCAAAAAAGATCGGCTTAACCTCAGAAACCGGCCTTTTTGTTTTTTGTTATTGTTTTTTTTTTGGCAAAAACGTCGCAAATAAAATATCACTATAATTTCCAGGTCTTCTAGTCTTAAATTAAAGATGCTAAGAGGGCGAAGCTGCCATGAGTCGCACGTCTGCTTGGAGCTTCCCCGCAATATAGTAGCCCTAGGGCTCCTCTTTCATTAAGAGGATGTTGAAAAAGCCCTCAAGTGCTGGACGTAACGTGTGAGCAGTAATGTCAGTTAAAAGACGTCGATCTGGTTTTTAGTGATCCCGGTTTATTAATGCTTTGTCCATATAATGGGTAAAATTATGTTGTATTTTGTTGTGATAGTATTTATTATGATATGTCACGGTGATGTATTATGATGGACTAGGATAATTGGGCTGAATTAGGATAATGAGCGATATTTATGATATTTTATGATGTTTTAAGATGTTTTAAGATGTTTTATGATGTTTTATGATAGCATATGATAAAATATGATGATGAATGATAGCATATGATAAAATATGATGATGAATGATAGCCTATAATATCTCATGATAAATTAGGATATGATATGACATTATGACATGTCATAATATCTTATAATAATGAATGATAATTTATGATATCTCATGAGATATTATAGTATAAGATAATAATGAATGATAATGAATGATAGTTTATGATAATGTATGATATCTTATGATAAGTTAGGATAAGTTACGATAGATTATGATAATGAATGATAGCCTGTGATAATTTACGATAAATTAGGAAATGTTATGACATTATTACATGTCATGATATCTTATGATAATGAATGATATCTTATGATAATGAATGATAATTTATGATCTTTTATGATAGCATATGATAATTTATGAGCCTATGATATCTCTGACAAATCCGGATATGCTGTGACATTATGACCAGTGTTGCGCGCTGTCGTAATTTTGCGTAAATCGTAATGAGAATTACGCGCTTACGCTAAGGATTTACGATTACGATTCACGATTATGACGACCCCCATTTTCGTAAATCGTAATTTATCGAAATACGTTTTATTTTAACGTTTTTTACGGTTATTTTTACGTTTTTTTACATTTTTATCACGTTTGTTTTCCCGTTTGTTTTTACGTTTTTCACGGCTTCTCTAAGGTCATCCTTCAGTAAGGTACTCATTAACCAGTGCTGCACGTCTTGTTCAGATATTGGGTTGAAGCCCAAGCAGAAGCACCTGACAAGCACGAGTTCACGGCCGTGAGTTTTGTGGAACTCGAATGCTCCTAGCACGTTCATTGAAAACAAAAAACGAGGTCGGCTCGCCTCGTTCATGCCGCCTTCTCCAAAGCCCATTTTCACAATTCTGCATGCTCAATTACAATGACAGGTATCTCTTCGGAAGAGCCCAGTTCACAGGCTGATTTTGATTTCATTCGATTGGAACAGCTGAGTAAGCCTGCTTCAAATTAGGTCTATTCTAACGACAAGTCTTGGAGACTAAATCTGACCTAGGTAGGCCTGTCTCGCTTACGTGTAACGTTCATTATTGCTCTCGAAAGTATACCCATAAATGCCCGTGGAACATGACAGCTTTAATCAAGCATTACGAATCTGAACACCGACATATGTTTTACCGTTTTGCTCAGATCTGCACTAAAGCTTGGTGGAACACAGTTTTCAAGTAAGTAAATACGTAATTTTATATTATCAACATATTTTCAGAGTGCTAAGTGGAGTGATTGCTCGCAAATAGGATGATGAACAAATTACGAACAAATTACGAAGAATTATGAAGAATTATGAATAATTCGAAGAATTACGAAAATAATTAGGATAAATTACGCCACAAACTACGATTTACGATTACGATGGTGATTATGATGGCTCCCAAAGACGTAATTTGAACTATGGTGGAGATTACGGTGGCCCCAAATTTCGTAAATTGCAATTTTGGCGTAAAACGCGCGTAACGCGCAACGCAGATTATGACATGTCATGATATCTTATGATCATGACCCATTATGATATCTCATGATACGTTACGATATCTCATCATACCTCATCATACCTCATCATATTTTATGTTGCCTTTTTATGATATGTTATGAAACCTTATGATCAATCATGACCCATGATGATATCTCATGACATGTTACGAAATATCACGATTCCTCATGATACCTCATCATATTTTATATTACCTTTTTATGACACCTTATGATATACTATAACATATCAATAAATACGTTTTTGATGCATGAGAGCACGGGCAGTCTCGATGTGTCAGCCAGAGGGCCCAGCGGGTCTGTCCTCCTCGAATCATCTGCTTCCAATGACAAGCAAGGCTACTATCGTGTACCGACTTAATCGATTTTGTAATCTCTATCTAAAGTGAAAAGGTGTTTGTGAACTGACGCCCGGCTGAATTTGAGATTGTAAAGTACGAGTCAAGTGCCCGGTCCACTGCAATCTTTTGACCTGCTTCGCTGTTTCTAAGGACCTCGTTATCCACCTGGAGCTCTTTGTCTCCTTCAAGCCCCGCATCGTTTGTCAGGTTCATTCATCATCACGAACGACTCCCCTCGGTTTTGAGCTACCAGCCTTTAGATTGCATCGTTCAACGGTCCATGTCGCTTATCGGTAACTAAGCTCTTCACCTGAGCTATTAGAGACTGCAGGTGCAGACTTTGCTGGGCTGCACAAATAGTTCTTAGCCATCATAAAGAGGACCGGACATGAGCTCCTTTGATTCTCTACCATTAGCCCTAATTGCATATTTCTAATGGTCTGTCCTTTGCGAAATAGCGTGAGATTTCCCACTTGCTACCTTTGTTCTCTTCCCTTGCAAAATCTTTACTCGATCTAGTCGACTTGATAGTGGCCCTATACCTATCCAAAACCTCATTTGAGGACATTTCACCTCGTCAATGATGAAAAACAGCAAAAGATTGGTTCATCCAACGAGGATCAGGCACTGCTGCAAGATAAAGATGCTTGAGGATACCGAAGTTCAAATCCCGACCGGGGTGAAACTCGAGTATCTTCTCACAGGCATCCCGCATACTCTCTTGGCACCTAATATTTCATGAAATACCCGGTACTAGTATTAATATTGTAGTGATATTTCTTTACATGCTTTATTCTTGATTATTTTGTTTGCACTCGTTACTCTTTTCGAGTATCACTGCGTTTGACATTATATTCCATGAAATACCCAATACAGTAATAATATTACAGTGGCATATATAGTCTCATACATGATATATTCGTGATAAGTTTTTTGCACGCGTTACATCACACTGAGGAGATTAAGAAGCGAGACTGTGAATTGGAATTCTCTCATAGAAGAATCAAAGATCTTGAGCGAAATACTGAGGTTCTTTCAGAGAGTGCCGGCTCGTCCTTGGCCTCTTTTAAGGAAAGGCAAGATTCTTTGAAGACAAGAATTAATGAGTTAGAGGAATCTAAGAAAAAGTTGCTCACGGAAGTCGACGAGCTCACTCAAGAACGGACGAAGATGGTCGAAGAATTTCAAGAGGCTTATGACGAGCTTGAGAGTACTTACATGGATTTGGAGCTTCTGCTGACCAACCTTGAAAAACACAAGGAAGACTTGGAAACGCAGCTCAAAAAGCACCAGGAATTCTCGTCCGTGAAAGTAGAGAATCTCACGGCTGAAACCGAGGCCTTGGAAACTGCTTTGGCCGAGGCTCTCAAAGAAAGAGATGATATTCGCAAAGAATATTATGAACTAGAGAAGCTGACAAATATCATCGGAAGTGAACTTCAGGCCAAAGAGGCTCTTCTTCAAGCAATCAGCAATAAAGGGGCAGATCTAGCCGCCAAGGATAAAATGTGATCGAGATCAAGGAGAAGCTTGCCAGCACAATCATCGAGTTGGGTGACTCTGCTCAGAAATTGCGTGTTTTGAATGCCGAAAAATCTCATTTGAACAAGTTGTATGAGGAAAATGTTGCGTTACTTGAAAAATCAAAGCAGAAGATTTCTGATTTGCAAACTGAAATTGCCTCAAAGTCCGAAGAGCTCGAAAAGTCTCTTGGTGAAAATAAAAAGCTTTTGACATACTTTTCTGTTTCTGTGGGAGTATGGATATGCCTTCTGGGCTTCTGCCCTTGCTAGTTAGTACAACTAGGCCCCAAGCTTATTTTAGTGTGAAGAATATACATCTTCCCCCAGACGAGCCTACCATCCAGTAGTATTCGTCACAATTTCATGAAATGCCCAATGTTGGTATTGACATTATGGTGACACTTTTACATATTATATTCGTGATAAGTATTTTTGCACGCGTTGCCACTTTTCAAAAATAGCTGCTTTTGACGTTTTTAAAAGAAACAAATCATATTACAGGAAGCCGCTAAAAGTGACCAAAAACTTCACAACCTCAATGAAAAAGCCTGCAACACGTCTGGAAAAAGAACTGAGCAATGAAGAGCTTCGACTTTCCCAAGCCTAAGCTCTTTTCATGAAACACCCAATTTTAATGCAAATATTATAGTGACATACATTGTTTTTTACGTGATGATTTCGTGATAAGTATTTTTGCACGCACCAGTGTGACGAATACTACTGGATGGTAGGGTCGTCAGGGGGTAGATGTGTATTCTAGACTCTAAAATAAGCTTGGGTCCCTAGTTCTACTTACGCCGGGTGGACGCTCTTAGAACTACGCCCGTGCGGACGGGTCGTGCCCGAACCACCGCACGTGACCTACGCTTGCCTTCTGGCCTATCTACTAACTAGCTAGGGCAGAAGCCCTGAGAGCATATCCATTCTCTCACAACCAGTTGTTCAAAAATAGCTGCTTTTGAGATAACTTTCATGAAATGCCCAATTTTAGTACTAACATTATAGTGAAAAATGTAGTTTTTGATATGATATGCTATTGATAATTTTGTTTGCACGCGTTGCCATGCTTCTAACAACCACTGGTTGTAAGGCTGAAACAACCAGCTGATCCAATACTCAGAAAGAACCCATGAACTCTCTATTGAATTCTTTTGTAATCCTTTATACTCAGAACTCCAAGCTTGTCTTCAGGCAGTTCAAAACCCTGAAAAGTTGTTTGGGTTTATCAGTGGACGTTCGATGGGAATTCGGATGATATCGAAATATTTGGAAAGAAATGGAATTCGCCACGGAAGAGCTTGCAGCATTTACCACGAGCCCCGCTTCAAAAGAGAACCGCCGAACAGATCCACAAGCAATTATTTCATAACTTGGAGGGGCTGATCAGACACTCACCTTTCGTACTAAATCAGTAAAAGGGAAGAAAAAGTGAGGGGCAAGCTGGGAATCGAACCCAGGACCGCCCGCACCCTAAGCGAGAATCATACCACTAGACCACGTGCCCTCACATGCCGCTGAAACTGGAAGACTGTATATATTCATGCAAGTGGAACGAGTATCAGCGTCAAGACAGGGGATAGGGAATAGCTTTTTGTGATATGGGACGAGATTGGACCCATCCTTACCAGGGAAGCTAATGACTTAATGGAAGTTCACCTTGTTCCGCGATGGTTCAGCGGTCAAGGTCATGAAACAAAGCACCTACATAAATCACCCATAAATCGCGGGTTCGAACCCGCTCGAAAACAAGCAATGGGTTCCGCGTCTTCAGGGACGCTTTTGCTGAAGTTCAGCGTGAGGCGTTCCGCGCCTAAGAACGGTAGGAGCGTGGGAACCAAAGGTGTACTGTTAGGTTTTTCTATAGTTGTATATAGTTTTCGTCACTGGGCTGAGCTCGGGGGCATCCTTCAACACACATGTATCCATCAAAAAAAAAAAAAATGGTGCATCAGGCAAAAAAATGGTAATCTTCCCCAATGCTATCGAAAGGTGTTGATTACTCTCATTCCAAAGCATAGTGTTGCTGAGTCTAAGTACATAAGGGATCAACGGCCTATATCGCTTTCTAACACTTGTTTGAAGGTGATATCCAAAGCTGTATGTCGGAGGCTTCAAAAAGTAATGGAGGGTGTCATTGGGCCTTATCAGAGGGGGTTTATCCGTGAGAGGCGGATAAGTCAGAATACACTGGAATTTTACACAATGATTGAGATGATGAAGCAGCAGAAGCCTAGGTCCACGGATCACAGTGCTGTTCTCATGGTTGATTTCACTAAGGCATTCGATCGTGTTTCGCATCCTTATATGAAAGCTGTTTTGCTCAAGATGGGTTTTGGATGGCCTATGGTCAGATTGATTATGCTGATCATGACGGATCAAGAGGCTAGTATAATCCTCAACAATTGGGAGGGTGAAAAATTCCCTCTTCGTTGCGGGACCAGACAAGGTAACCCATTGTCGCCATTGTTATTCAATATTGCATTGGAACCTCTTTTTGTGCATCTTGATGCGCTACGGGGCATTCCGATAATATATGATGGAGTCGTGATCGAACGAATGAAGTATCATGCATTTGCGGATGACGTGAATATTTATTTGGGCACGGTTGATGATTATCAGAAGGCCGCAGAGGCTATAAAAGGGTTTGAACGAGTTAGCAATAGTAGGGTCAGTGACTCCAAGACAAAGCTATTGGGACTCAACTCGGACTTTGAGCTTTTTGAGCAGAGTGTATTACCTTATCCTCAGTCGTATCTTTGGTCGGAAGACCTTAAATATTTGGGGATCAGTCTTGAAGGCGTGGATTGGAATTATTTTATTTCCAAATTACCATTTATGACAATGAAGCAAGGCTATATGCACATTGATTTGATTACCCGGGCTCTCGGAACGAATGTTTTTGTCTCATCGAGGACGGTGTACAAAGACTTAGT
>JAKTYA010000180.1:0-79109 GCA_030561745.1 Metschnikowia gelsemii
GAAGAGCTCCGACTTTCCCAAGCCTTAGCTCCTCCTCCTTACTCTACCCGCTGCTTATGCTATATCAACCTGTCAGCACCCTAGTAGACTCCAACGCTCGCTTTAATTGGCGATTCAGGAGAGGTTGAAGGGTAACACCCCCCAACTCCTCCCTGCGTCTGGAAGAATACAAACGGCGGACGGTTTCGATATAACAATTTAGGTTTCGAAACGAATCATACGTAGAATCCAATGGTGCCAACATTGATTCTAACTTCATTGGAGATTGTATGTGTAGCAAATTCCACACATATTGAGTACAAACACATTCATTATAAATGTGATTCTGCATCTCTTTCAGGTTTGTCCTTTGCAAGCAAAGATGACACTTGAATCCTGGAATTGACCTTGGAGTATCATGTTGAGCAACGTAAGAGCCAAAATTGAATAAGTGAAGCGCCTTTAGGTCCTTGTGGTCATGCCACTCAAACTTATATAGACGTTTCCAAAACTTTTCCCACCGTCGTTTAAAACGAGCCAGGGGACAGATTTCCAAGAAATGCTGAGGCATTACTGGATCGAGAGAAGCTTGCTTCTTTTTACTCAACGTCAAAAAGTTCAGGAATTCTAAGCATTCCCTGACGATCCAGATATATTATTAAGAAAGGGACCTTTCCTGTTTCAATAGATCGGTTTCGTGGTCTAGTTGGTCATGGCATCTGCTTAACACGCAGAACGTCCCCAGTTCGTTCCTGGGCGAAATCAATCTGATTTATTTTTGCAGCATTTTTTCAACTCATAACGCCTTTTTTGATTTTCATGCGTCAAGATACATTTACTCTAGTAGAACGATCCTAAACATCGTTCTATTACTATTATATTTTTAGTTTCCTGCCGTAGACTTCCACGCTTCCTACATTCTCATTCATCAAGTATCCCTCTTGAGTGAGAAGGCGTATAACCGACAGCCTAATTTTGGGGGCGCCGCCAGCAGAATGGATGCCTCGGCCTGTGATGATATTAAAGGGGCTTACGAATTCTGCCCGGGCCCCGTACCTTTCGATATGGCCTTCTATAGCCCTGTTATCTTTTTCTTCCTGCCACCACGCAGAAACGGCGTCCTTCACAGTAGAAACTGCGTCAGCAACAGTGTATCCGTGTAGATCTATACTGCTTGTACGCGGCGAAGAAGGTGTTATTTTCGGCGCGATTCGCAGCTGGTTTGGCTGGACTGAGTGGATGTTGGCTTTCAGACGAGACCCGTTGATGAGCGATGATTTCATGGTCGTGCCTGAGGAAACGGGCGATTTCTCTCGAATGGCCGCATTATACTTGGGCATTACATTTTGAGAAAAAGATGATGGCACGGCCGGCTCACCTAACTTGGGACCCAAGGGTCTGGGCGAAACAAACAGAGGCAGCTTCAGGCGAAGAATAGAAGAAGACGGAAGCACACATTCGGGGACCTCTCTATATTGGAACCCCAATTTTTGGTCGAAAGTGACGCTTTGGCAATTGGCCTCAATATAGAGACACGCCACGTCCAAAACACGCACCACGTCGCCCTGGAAAAATATAAGCAGCTTGATTAAAAAGTCGTAGTTAATTTTCTGGAGCGCAGTCTCGGCCCACACGCTTTCTTTGAGCTGTAGAAGCTCGGTGCTATTTTCATGGAGAACATACGCGTCCTCATACGCGATCGAGGAACTGAGTCCTGTTTGAATTCTTGACGTCCGTACTCGTTTTCTTCTTTTATAATGGGAGATCACATCTGCAAGCGCGCGGAGCACGTCGTTCTTGTTCCGTGACATATAAAAAGAGGCTTCAGGTTCTTCTAGACCGCTCAAACGCACTAATTTCTGTACGGGGTCTTGTTCCAACATCTGCTCAATGGTGGTGTCGATGCACCCATTGTTTCTGTGTAAAGCGGCAGCTAGATTGTCTCGATGGCCCGAGGGAAAAAGCTCCTTGAGCCTAGCGACATTGCCATGGAAGGCGCTTCCTGGACAGCTTGTTTCGCCGTCACTTCCTCCATCGGAAGCTTCCACTGCTAGCTCATTAAAGAGCACTTCTGCTGAGGAAGCACAAAGAAGTCGACTGGCCAATTCTGACCGTGGGTAGTTTGGGAATGCGTCCACAAGCGTCTCTAGCTCAGGGAGGTCTAACATGGAGCAGTACTAGAGGACTAGAAACTGGAGAGGGGGAGGGGAATAGCGGATTCCAAAGCTTATGTATTGTAATGTACTGTATTGCACTGTATTGCACTGTAATGTACTGTAATGTACTTTTATGTACTTTTATGTACTGTAATGTACTGTATTGCACTGTAATGTACTGTATTGCACTGTATTGCACTGGAACGTACTCTAACGTACTTTATTGTATTAGATCTAGAGGAGAATCTTGGGTGGTATTTTTTCGCGAGCCTAACCCGTATGTGGGGAGTTCCGAGGGTGAGAGCAAACGGACGTTTACGGCCACCGAGGGCACGTCAGAAGACGTGTATAAATGGAGAGATCATGATTTCACCTGGAAGCAATCCCACTTCAAAACAACGCTGTGCGAGATGAGAATTGTAGGACAATAAGAAAAATTGGCCATTTTGAGATCTCATTGTTGTTGGTTTGCCGCGAGCAAGTTATAGATTTGCCATTGTTACAGTTTTCAAGTATGCATCATTAGATCTGGCAGATCACATGATGGCACCTATTATCATTTTGCCCAAAGGCCAGAGCATTGTTGTTAAGATCTAGTATCGTGACTCTTGTTTTACTATTTACTTTGCTGCATATTCACATTTTTTCCAACCCCCATATCAATCACTAGTAAAGTACACTAATTCACAGATCACACTATCAGAACAGTTCCCATGTGCTTGGGGTTCGGGGTTCTCTAAGACAAAATAACGCTTTGCGGTCGCCAAATTTGGCGTTGAAGCGAAAGAGATCATTCATGTTGACATCTCCATCTGATCGTCCGCTCACTTCGTTTCTTCTTCTTCTTCTTCTCTTGTTTTCATCAGCCGATCTTTGCTCGCCCGCTTCGTACTCGGGCTTGAACTTCTCGTAGACAATGAGGACATAGCTCCCAATGAAAACAAACTTCCCGATGAAAAAAAACTTCCCGATGAAATCGTCTTTCCGAAGCCTCACTGCTGAAAAGCGTCTAGCTTCCATTGAGGGCCTAAGACTGTGGCGAGACAGAGGGTTTTACGCGGCCTAATGTCGACCGTGTTCATGAGATAGTAATTCCTAACTTTTTCACAGACCTCCTGAAGTCTTAAAGCAATCTAAAAATTCGTATTTTTTGAGCCTCTTTGTTCCTACTGGCCGAGCTCCTGCAAAATTATGAATTTTAAAGGAATAGTTAAATTGCATGTGTCGCAGTTGTGACCTCGAACATATTGTTTGATGTGCAACGTGATCCCAATTCCGAATCGAATAACAAATTTGAATCTGATGTTCCCTTAAAGCCAGACCAGCCACATGTAAAAAAGAACAACACGCCATCAAAAATTCTGCTGAAAAAATTATGAAATAGTAATATTTCTACTATTCCATTACAATTTCATAGCCGTTGGAATTCGCGAGTTACTCGAGTTAAGAACACTGGGCTACAGTATGGGCAAAATAGGGTTTCATCACTCTGAACTTTTTGTACAATGAAACGAATACTCGACTTACTCCTTCTCGTAAATCGAGTGCTTGGAAATTTTCGGGGACTAGCTTGGTGGTAAAAAAGTGATTCCAGTTCTTACTGATATATGGGCTTTGAGGTTTTCACTGAAGTGTTAATGAACCACAAGTGAGGCCATTTTTTTCAACCTCAGAAATACAAGCCAGCTCATCTTTTTCAGCTAAAACAAGACCTCAAGGCTTTAAATCTGGATATTAAAGGACCCGTATTTCGGCAAATAGTCTCGTGAGTCGTGTTCGGAAAGCAATGTAATTTCTCCAGAAGAGTCAAATGAGCACTAAATTGATTAGCGCTTTTAGTCAATTCCCCACGGAAATTAAATACAAAATAGAATCTTCGGGTACTTATGAAAAGTCTTCTGACTGAATAAAAAAATTTACCCTATTTCTTTCGAATCCTGAGCGTATTTTCTTTGACCTAGAATGTCATTTATCCGTCACTACACTAGTACTAAATTAGTGTCGCGCGCTTTCGTAATTCACATTACAATATACGAACGATGGCTGCGAAATTTTTATATCGTAATAATGATCGTGATACGAGAAGTAACGAAAATTACGAGAAGTGAGGGGATCGAATAATGGAGCTGTATCCAACAGAAGTCGTGACGGGAGCTTTTTTTTCAAATGAGAACACACCAACGAAGACCAACGTGGACAGAGCTTGTTTAAAGTTTACTTCAAGTGCTTCAAGTAAACAGCAGTGACTCTACGATGGACAAAGATTTGGCGCCTCGCTACTTGTGCAAACCGAACCATTTATAAAAATTCAGAAAAAAAGACACACTTCCCTGCAGCTTTCACAGCCCTTGGTCGTTCCTATAATGAAGGCCTTTGGCTGGATTGAGGTTCACGACGTCAGAGCCCAGGCCCTAGCGGACCTCCGAGCCCTTCATACAACACAGAGATAACTTTTGGACTATTTGGGCCATTTTGTCTAGTCGGTTGAAAAGGACCGTATCCCTTCTATGGCCCGAATCGAACCAAGTTCGATCTTGTTTTTGGCTGTACACATTTAGTGGCATTGCACGGCACAAACACTTTGCGCAGTGCTCTCAATGTTTTGGCCATGTGAGCAATGACCAAGTTTATTGAAAGGCCAAAGGTGGCGAAAACGTGACTCCGGAATTATGGAGTATCCAGCCTTCTCATCAACGACCAGGTGAAAGACATCCTCACGAAAATACGGCTTACAGGCAATGGGTTTCACAAAATAGTTGCTCGGTGGGATGTATTTTATGACTTCACACCCCTACGCATGCTTTCTTTCTTTCTTTCACCGTGGACTACTTGGACAACAATAATAATGTTTCAAACGTCGACGGACGTCTGGCGGCGGCGAATCATACGAGCTATTGAATAAAATATCGAGGAAGTTTAAACTAACCTTGATGGCTGCGGAGGTCTTATATCGTGATCATGATCGTGGTATCAAAAACCACGAAAAACTACGATACTCAGAAAGAAAAAGTACGGAGCCGTCTTGCGAAACCGTGACTATTATGCTCTAAAACTGTGAAGGTTATGGCCGGGTTCTAGCCCCAAACATTGGCTTGCGATATACTGGAAGACAATGGGCTTCTAGCTTTCATGATAGTCCACAGTTTATCGTCATAATTGAAAGGACGGATTTCGCCGAAAAAGTATCTAATTCAGAAAGCAGATCGGTCTCTGGGCTGGCCTTTACTCTAGTTGAATTTACTTGGACGTGGATTAATGGAGCCCTCAGTACTAGACCAACCAAAGAGAGTAAGATAACATGTGACGTTTCATGATATTCCAAAAAGCATGAACACCACTACCGGGAAATTTGACATTATTGGTGCATTGCAAATTCAAACGAAAGCGTGTTCTGAATGAAATATCTAAGAAAGCAAAGAAGAATCTAAAGCTGTAAGAGAGACTACCTTCAGCGACTTGCTCCCTCAGATACTACATAAACACCATATATCAAATTACGAAATACCACGAAAGTAACGAAGATCGTATTACGAAATACCACGAATTACGACTGGACATGCCTACAGAATCTTTAATTTTTTCATCTCGTCTTGAAAAAGGGTGACAGGATAGTCTAAGCATTTTATTCATGACAGTTTCAACCAAACCTGATGCTTTCCTCAACTCGTACTTATGCTTTTCTTCCGTTTCGTTAACTATTTTAGTATAATTCTGGGTCACTAAATGCAAAAACGTGTAAAGTCGCTATCAGCCTATACTAATGATTAAAAAATTCACAGAACTGCTTTGGCACTGGAATTAACATAAGCCCTATGTTGACAAATAACCTTAGAGCTAGTACCTAATTTCTCTCCATAGAACCTTATGTTCTGTAATGAAACCCATCAGGTAAATTAATACCCTAATCATAATTTTTGATATCAATTCCTACGATTGTGAATGCAGCATGATATGGAAAAAATCGTGTCGAGAGACTTCTTCGACTTCGATCGGTCTCGTGTAACATGAAACGAACAAGTCTAGCTCTAAGCCTGGCTCTCCATAGCCAGCTTCACCACCGAAATCACAGCACTCGTTTGGATCTTTTCGTTTCCACCTTTGGAAATGCCGTACTCAATATCGGCCAACCCTTGTAAAATCTTTGTTCTTGTCGAAGTGCTCAACTCGTAATTTGAAAGAATCTCTACAAACCCCAGGATTAGGTCCACAAGCGCCAATCCTTTGGAGGCCTTGTATTTCTGAAATGTCAAGAAGCACGTGGTCCAATCGTCTTTCAAAATCAGGTCCAATACCGCCTCGATATCCTGAGGATGAGGCGCTCCGATACACTCGTATATCATGTCAATATCTATCTGAAGATCCTCATTTTCTAGCGCCGCCTTGCACGCCTGTAGCACATTCAAAGCACGGCGCATATCTCCCTTACAAAGCCCAAGCAAGGCCTCTTCGGCATCTGGGGCAAGAGATAACTTCTCCTTCTGCACCACATTGTGCACTCGTTCCCGTATAGACTCCTGAGAAATCGGCTGGAAGCGGAACCGAGTACATCTCGAGACCAACGCCGGATTAAGCTTGTGCGAGTAGTTTGCCAAGATGCAAAAACGCGTGTTTTTGGTATATTTTTCGATGACTCGACGCAACGAGTTTTGTGCTACGGCCGTCATGGCGTCTGCCTCATCTAGGATAATCAATTTGAAGCCCTTGCTGAAGATCTGCATCGTACTGGCAAAATCTTTGATTTGGTTACGCACAACATCAATTCCACGGTCATCACTTGCGTTCAATTCCAACACCATATTCTTGTAGTTGGGGCCGTATATTTCTTTGGCCAAGGCGGTGATAGTCGACGTTTTACCGGTTCCCGGAGGCCCATAGAAGAGAAGATGTGGCAATTTACCTTCATGCACAAACTTTCTTACCGTGTTTACGATTTCCTCTTGCCCGTAGATTTCTTCAAGAGAAGAAGGACGATACTTTTCAACCCTAAGTGAGTTAGTAAGTCGTCTGATTCCGCGTTTCGTGCAAAGTTTCGTGCAAAGCACGATCGTGATTTCACTAATTTCTTTGAGTATCGGGATTCAGGACCTAACATACCATGGCAAATTCTCTTTTGTGGACATTTTTGTGGTGACGAATGATCTTTATCTACCGCATTCGTGAAGTTCCAAGACGTGTTGGCTTCGGGTCACGTGACAGAAATTTGGCCGCGTGGCGGGATCGAAACAGAGACTTCGTGGACCTTTATTTCAGCATAAAAGACAGTAATTTGATGTCTATGGTGTGCTGAAGCCAAAAAGAAGGGTTTAGGTGTGTTGATCTGTCTGAAAAAGGTGAGATTTCCAAAAAAAATGGTAAATCTCTTTGTATAGCGTGTCATCTTTATGCAAGGACAATGCTAATCTTCTCTGTATTGTTAAAATTGACAGTTGTACTACCGCGAGCGATAGTACGAACAAAATGTTTTTTTGCGCGTTATATAGGGAGGCTTGTTTGGAGATGGGGCCAGATATATGTGAGCCCTGATAATTGGAGGGTATAGAAATATTCACATTTTTTAATCAAGCCACAGTAGAAGAAAATAGTTCTTCCCGCTAGAGCCTCTTCTGCTCCAGCAGTGGAAGAAGGCACTAGGTGGGGATAGATCCAATGGGTCGATGACAAGGTAGTTCATTAGCACTAACGAATGCATGTCAAGATGGTTTGCTTTTGCTGAAGTTCAGCATGAAGTGAGTTGTTTCTTTAAAAAAAAAATGAGTCACGATACGACACCAGGCATGTCATTGGGAGCTGGTTACAGGTCTTCTATAGGTTTTATAGTTTTCTTACGGGTGACTGGTCACTTGTAAGTCCTTTAATCAGATATATTAGGCAAAACAAAATCCTGGATTCTTGTCTACATATTATTTCTCGATGTTTCTTCAAAAACAATAAACATGTGAGCTCTGTGCTCGGCTAAGGCCCTTCTCCACAGCTATATATATATATAAACATAAGTTTTTGCTCGTGTTAAAGCTAGTAAAGTGCTTTATTGATGACATGCTGAAATTTAATGGTATTTATTGAGAAAGATCAGATGAACTGTGTTAGCAGGTTTCGAAAGCCTTGCTACTGTAAATTTAGTGAAGATAATCTGATTTGAATTGTCCGTGAAAAAGATCACATATCATGTATGTATCAAGCCGGCTATGTTCGCCATATTCGTGTCCCTACGGGTTAATACCGTCAGTATATAGTCTTAAAACGGAGTTCATTCAACGGTGCTTTGCCAAGTGATTATATCAGATTGCAGAAATAACATTGTCTTCCTGGGAATTATATTGGACGTGTATGTTAAGAGCTGGCTCAGAGCTTCTTGCAAATCAAGCTTCGTCGAAGTAAACTTTGGTCGCAGACTTGGAATTTCGTCAGGTCTGATTTGTCCTGCCCTGCAGCTCAAATAATCAACAAGCGAGGAGTAAACATATGGTTCTCGAATCTCGGCCTCGGCGTTTTTCGTGATACATCAGCATGTACATTCACAAACTTATGGCGATACACTGTTGATGTACTCCTCTTGAAGTGAAAATAAGAGTGTAAGAAGACATGCACATTTCTGAAAAAAGGTTTCAAGTTTGATGAGAGACAGAAAGTAGAGAGTAATTTAGAATTTAATTACTATGCAAAGCTCTTAGCTTAATTAGTCTATAAATAAGAGGGTTTTGATGACAGGCTTGCCACCACAACAATGCTCGCACGAAATTTTGTTAGCTTTGTCATAAAGGGCGGTCTCAGATTTGGTTTGGGATGCTCTATAAAAACCAAGAAGGTCCCGATACAATAGTTCATGTGTCTCCAACTTCACATGATTATAGGTAAGATCTAGGCAGCAATGTGTGGACAGAGAGGACTGAGAATGGAACAAAGACCCAGTAATCTTACTTCCTGTCCTGAAAGGGGAGCCAGGGAGATGGTATCTTGGAACACTAGAGGACTAGCATTAAATGCCCAGGCATGCTGGCTATTGCGTGACGCATTTATGATAGCCTCGCTTTTGCGCTAGACCGCCATAAAAAGAAACGCTACGCCACCTAGAAGAAGTTTCCAGGCAAGGCTCAATAAAGCAGCAGAACTTGTTGCAAGAAAAGTGGCTCCCACAAAATTGCACGTGGCGTAATCTGCAGTGCCATACCAGTAGTACGAAAGCTTCATTTGGGAAAATTTTTCAGGACACTTGAATCCAAAATCGGCAGGACAGTCTTTGGCCATAATCATACACACGTTGAAGCACGGAAGCACCTCGTAATAGTCTTTGGCAGGAACCACAGAAGTGTCAATAAACTTGTTGCGAGACGCGTTGGCCTCTCGATGGAGATACCCGGTAATATTTCGTGTCAGACACCGTGGGATGGTCACTGCACAGAGCCAGTTCTTGTACAGCGTGCTACAAGTTTCACACGAGCCCAAGGGTGAAAATATCGCGTCTTTGGTCGTGTTGCAAGGGATTTGCTGGAGTGCTTTAGAGAAATTGCCAAATAAACTGCGGGCCTGATTATCGTAGAGCGCCTTCAACGCGTCAGGATTCTCGTATTCTTTAAGCGACAGGGAAGGCACAGAATACGCCACCTCGCTGCAGAAATCTAGATTGTAGATCAAGCTGCATGCACCTTCTTCCATGGTTGAAAACTCAAACTGCCCATATAAGACACCTCCATGTACAGACCCCGTCAGGTCACTCAGGTCCGAAAGAAGATATCCCACATACCGGGTGCTGGAATTTAGACCCGTGATGTAGAACTGCTGGCGCAAGTACCCGCCACGTGTCGTATACGACATAACAGTATTATTGGAAAGCGCCAACGACGGCCCGTTGCGTACTGCACACCAGCTTTCATTAAGTGTGGCGAAATAATCACTTTTGTCATCTTCAAACACTAGAAGCTGGTAATTTGAGTTGGACGAGTTGAATTCGGAAACGTTAGCTGACCCCGATAACAAAGTCAAGTTTCCCGTGACCACGAGTGCGCTATGATCGTCGGTATCGGTAATGTCTATAAATGGTCGTGAGTCCCATTGATACACTAAATCATTCTGTGACACGCCGATCTCATATGACCAAGTATCGGAGGTATTTGTACTCTGGGGCGCTTGTACAGCAATGTACAACACCGAGCTTATTTCCGAAACCGACACTTCGGCCAACGCCTGGAAGTAGCCATGCTTAAACGAGACCATTTGCGAGCTTTCTAGGTCTGTCAACATCAGCGAGTTGAATGAGTAGTACACGACCAAACTGTCATTATTGCTGGCCTCGAGATCTGTGGGTTGCAGGCAAATATTCCCGGTGACAAACACCAAATATTCGAAGTATTCTCCCAACCCGGTGGACGCGTTAACGTTGAATGAATATTGCTGGATGCCACTTTGCGATATTGTATTGCGCACAGGCGCAAATTCAGTTAGGCCTTTTGAGCCGTCGTCTGAATCTACATGAAGCTTTACCGGGACTGCCAGTTGTTCATGGAAGGTACCGAGAATTCCATCTTCGAATCTGCGAACAGGCAGTATGTTCCAGATGCTTTCCGAGTCCCAAGATGCGGAAATTAGCGGTAGAAGAAAAGCAAGTAGTAGCGAAAGAAAAAACCTCATTGCATCATAATCCAGATATGTACACCAAGGAAGTCAAATTTGCTCAAAATCAACAACGCCGGAAAAAGGAAGGGACAGAAGTTAAAACGCCAAAGGGCTAGTGATCCAGTTAATGGCGATGGGTCGATTAAATGCAAGATCCGCGCGCACACAACGCAGATAGAGAATTTGAGAATCTGGCCCAAGGTGAAATAAGCAATATCTGTAAGCAATTAATGACAAAGACATTCCATGCCGGGCGGCCGGGCCAAATTCGGCGTGAATTCATTCGGCTTGGAATGGATTACGGATTAAATAAGTATTTAAAGCACTAGCGGGCATCGAACAATGTCTTATGCCGCTGCGACGATGCACTTTTCTTGGTCGTTTAGTCATGAAAGGAACAAGAACTTCTGATCATAAGTGATGTAGATTATCCTTGAAAAAGTTTCCAAAATTTCTTTCTCTTCTTTTTTTTACCTTTATCTTCGGGATCAAACATTTGCGTCAAGTCTGGCTGCGACTTGGAAGGCAGAAGGTCCACTTTTCGATCGGACAGATCCTCGTGCGACAAGAATTTTTGCAACTTGCTCATTTTATTTCTTCGGTTAGGTTTCTCACCTTCCTGGAACCTCAAGGCCAGTGCTTTCGGGGCTTCAAGCAGCGACGAGGGCGCATCAATCTTGATCAGGGGCGGCTCGGTTGCCTGATTTGCCTTCATTGCATTATTTTTTAGGTTTCGCTTGACCTCGCTGTAGGACACTCCACCACCTGAACCCCCCGTATTCGATGTCTCAACTGGCGGAAGCAAGGACTTGGTTTTGTACGGACTAGCTCCAAATGAATTGGATCCCGTTATCTCTCGGGCCAATTTGGCCCCGTTTCCGCGGAAGTCGGGATCAACGTCTTTCAATTCTTGACAGAACCGAAGTGACAGATCGGAGATTGTCTTTATGAAGTTGGAAAAATAGTTTTCATCGAGCTGGGCCTTTTTAAGCCTGCCGAGCTTTGAGTTCATGTTTGACTTATAATCATTATAAAGATCAGCGATCTCATCAAATGAAGTGTACGAGTCGGCGGAAGACTCACTGTCTGCACTAGACTGACTCGCCAAAGACTGGTCGGAAATAGACTCTGCATCTATATCATCATTATCTCTGGAATTCGATTCTGATTTTGCGGGCGACTTGAATAAGCCCAGCGACCTCAGAGAATCGTTAACTATGCTTTTTTGTGATGATGCGCAAGGAGAGGAGCCCAGGCTCAGCTTGCTGGATACTGCCAGGCTCAACTTTTGTTCGAAAATGCCCATATTTGTGGCCGGAACGACAATCACCGGGAGTGGAAAGAGCTTAACTAGGCGGTCGCTTAACCGTGCAGAATGCCAGGACTTCAACGGCGCACTATTCTTTGCACTGGACTTTGAGCCCGTTGACACGATATTTGGCTCATAGAGCTTATACATGTCTTTGAGTACATCCTTTGTTTTGCCTTCGGCAATTTCCACCGTGATCTTGACTATGGCATTTGGGTTCACCACAGAAAGGGCGTATTTCATGATGTTGGACGCGATTTGCTTGATGAACTCGGGCCTGTTTCTTTGCCGCTGCCGCATCTTTTCGGTCTTTGGCGGGTAACTCTGTGGAGGCGGGTACCTCGTGAGCCGAGTTCCCGAAGCACCCAAAGCATGCGGAATCGACGAGACAATCACGACAGTATCGCCGTGCTGGACAAAATTGCAAAGGATCCAGTCTATAGCGACCCAAGTATGCCTTCTTCCGCTAACGTACAACATGATCACTCTCCCACGCAAAGTGGGCCATAAGCCTCTCGCAGCGAGATTCCCTAAGTATAAGTCCTCGTAGTCCTTGTGGATCCGTGTCACCGCACAACACTTGCGTGTGAGAATCGGGACAGTCGGGTACTGAATTTGAGGGCGGAAGAGGGCCGAGACGTCTCGACTTCGAAGCGGAGACCGCATACGAGGTGGCGAGCCAGATGGTGAAGTGCCAGGCGACTTCAAGGAGAGAAAATCACGGTCGGAGCCTCGGCCCCGGACGTCGCCTGGTTCGACCAGCATCCGGCGACGCGTCGCCAAGTACTCCAACTTCAGTTCTTCGTCTAGAAAGTCTAGCAGCGGGTCCTCGACCGCCTGGATATCGATCGTGTCAAAGGATACTCTTTGCTCGAACTTACGAACCTGGTGTGCGCCGCGTCCTTCGAAATAAATGTTTCTGTACTCGTCATTCTGGCGGGTCTGCAATCTCAGAAGCAACAACTCGGCGGCACTCGGGCTTTCTGGATCATTCGCGTTTGAAAGCGCGTCGCCTCTTTCCGGGCACTCGTCGTCGGAATTGATGGCATTATTAATCGTCGGGCTGTCGACCGTGTGGGTGTCGGCAGATAAATAGCCGGTTAGATCGGGCGACGTGGCTCCATGTTTCACTTGCGGGCGGGTAAGTTTCTGGGGATCGGACATGTGTTGCCGAAGTAGCGTCCCGTTCGTTTTTGTGTAGCGTTGTGTTGAAATGTGTAGTGTTGCGTTGAGTTGTGTTGCGTTGAATGGTGTTTTGGTGCGGAAACTCTTTGACTTGTAATTCTGAGCCCGGGCCTGGCGCTTAGGTAGAACAGTTGGAGTACAATAAAAGCCAGAATTTGTGGATTTTTCCAGGCCAACTTTTCTTGCGGTTCGTACTTTGCGCTTGTAGTGTGTGGAGAGACGTGATGAGATTTCTTGGCGTGGCCCTCTACTTCTAAGTGTGCTAAAAGAAGGCGTTGTGTTGCGCTTACGACGAGTGTGCAAGAAAGGAAGGGCTCCTAATGACGTAGGTGGATCAGAATTTTTTTCTCGTATTTTGCTTGTATTTGTGCTCGTTTTCTATTTCTGGGTTTTTGGCCGTCTTTTAAGCATTTTCTTTTGATCTCCAATAAATTTATTTCGTTTTTGACAACTTTCTTTATAGGAAAAGTGGCTTGAAGGGTGAAGAAAGGGAGGTATATCCAAACGTTATCTAGTAGGCTTTGCAATCTCGAAATGGGACGAGCTCTTAACCGAAGACGCCGCGCACGCACAGTTGTACGGCATATTTCTAAGAGGCGTTGTTCTGTGTGCAGAACGACATGTGTAAAATGAATGTCTTTTATAGAAATTGTCAAGGACTTGAAAGAAGAAAGGTTGATGGAAGGTTGATGAAAAGTTGATAATTTTTCTGAGATTTCTGGAACGTGGCTCAGTTATTTCCCGCTAAATACAGACACTTACATTAGCAATTGTTCGGCATATACAGCTCTCTATAGATTCCTCTTATTCCTCTTGGGGTCAGGGTTGTTTAATTTTAGTTGTTTGACATATTTCAAATATATCTCAAATCTTTGAAGAGTTTGGAAAACCTTTGGGCGGCATATCAATATTGCCATTGAACATAGCAGATTGTGCGATTTTTTGTTTTCAGTTGAGGTCATTATCCTTGCCTAACATCAGGTAAAACTTTTGGTCGCTCACTAGTCCTGAGTCTTGTCGATAGGTGAAACCAGAAGTCTCCACTTCGTGCTATCCTCTCCTTATTCTATCAAGCTGGCATCAGAGGACTCCAGACCGCCTACCTCTCTTTAATGAATCTTATATATCGCTGGCATCAAAAGGCCCTAGTTGCATAACTATTCCTCTTCTCTACTTCCGCTGTTATATCGATGTAAGAGCTCACTTCGTCCTTAACAATGCGCCCTGCCTTAAGAATAGCCAACAGCTTAATTTTTACCGGAAGTAGTCTGTCTCGATTGTCCGTAACTATGTTTCTTACCCATGAACTTAGTGATTCAGAAGGCGCCGACATTTCCATCATGGATAAATAGTCTTTCGCAATTCGATTAATAGTAGGAAAAAAAACTCTCGGGACTCAGATAATATTCTTAGATAGATAGCTTAAGAGGTTGTATATTTACGAACCTTGCTCTTGTGGTGGAGTCCATTTTCTTCGTTAATAATTAGGCTCTCATCATGAAGACTTTTGCTCATTCTATGGTTCTCTTTCTGAGAGCAAGCACTCATATTTGTCATTCTTCCTCTTTTGGTCCCAACTTCCTTTTCGAGCTCGTCCCTATAGCAATTGGAGACTTCATACAAATAGTCTTCGGCAGCACTTAAAACCGCATTCGAACGTTCTAAACTCTGAAAAATCCTTTCTTCATATAAGAACCAAGGATTGTGGCGAAGTATAGGTTTTGAGCTGCCTAACATCAGGTTCACGAATAGGGTAATTATGAAGGGGCTTTTACAAGATCTTATTTCTTCCCAAGCTTTACACATTTTCTTTGGACTTCCACGATTCGGTTATTATTCTATGAGGAAGTTAAGGAAAGGTCATGTGAGCTGTCTCTTTAATGTCATACTAGAGCTCATTTGTAGGGTTCAAGAAAACACGGAGAATTCAAATCCGGTCGTAATGGAGTCCCTCGTCCCAATGTCAACAAAAAGCGCTTTTGGTTCCCAATTCTTTTCTGTGGAGGAGTTCCTTCTAGAGCTATATCTAATGATTTAGTGATCACTGGCCGAAATACAAGAATAACTTAGCATAAAGTGGACTGACAGCCACCGATTATGGTTGATTCGAAGAAGAGCTTCGGGATTTCTTTGTGAACCTCTCCGACTCCTTCGTTCTTTCACATGTTCTCGAAGTTTATCTTTCAGGAAATCATTATAGTGAGCACCCTTTTTTGATGGACTTCACAATCTTGGATACTTTCTTCATACGACTAAATAAACTCTCGAGATCGGAGTGGCTTTCCGAAGTGGCGTTCAATAACTCCACAAAGACTCCATCTCCTTTGGAGTTGAACTGTACAAGACGGAAGTTCGTCAATCATCAAGTTGAGGACATTTCCTCGGCAACTTATTTCTCCACTGAACTCTAGTTCTGTGCCATCATTGTTGTTATGTTAATATTTTTGGTAGTACTAGGGAACTGTTCTTGTGGTGCAAGCTATTTTTGAGCAATTTTAACAGGTCAAATAGAGGTGAATCATTATCTCTGGTTATTAAGACAATTGATCATCTATATCGTAACCAGGAAGAGCTCTATTAAGATGCTCGCATAACTCATCACCTGAAAAGATAGTTCTTTGGAAATTCAAATCCAATCACAAAGTATTTGTCATGAATATACAAAGTAATCCCGAGAAAATCGTATTTAATGCCAGATTCCGCTCGTCTAAAGCAAAACCAAAGCGATCTTTGTGAGTAGCAAGAGCCCCCAATGCCATTACCAGCGTCCCAAACGGTTTAAGGGCCAATCTCATCAAACAGCTAGTTTCCTATGGAAGTTCCCCATCACAACTTCTCGCGTATTCAGCTTTGATAGAAAAGGCCGTCAACGTGAGCATAGGGCAAATCAATTAGAACCAAAAATAGCGTGGCTTGCCTTCATTTGCGTCAAGATAGGCGTTCAGTCAGCCGAACTTAGAGTAATAAGAAGTAATCAATGATAGGCGTTGAAACGCTGAAAGCGATTCAATCGTATTTTCTTTGGGCAAGCTTGAAGCTTTACCTTGCACACGCAAACTCTCTGTTTCAATACGATGCATTAGCTCTCAATAGCTGAATAGGTTTCTCGGTTTGATTGGCCAAGATAGAACATTCACTGCAAGTAACCAAAATATATCTCAAAACTCTTTCTTCCAATGGCTCGAGCTCCCAAAAAACAAACAAATTTGGATGCACTTCAATGGGAATCAGCCGGTAGATTTATACTGCTTGATATTTGAAGGAAGAGGCTCCTTCTTCGAAGGTTAAATGGTCATGCCGCGTTTCTTTGGAGCCGGCTCGTTTAAAATCAGCACGGAAAGACGTATCACTTGTCTCTCTGTTTGTGTATCTTTCCCAAACAAACCTTTTCGCAAAACTCTCATCCTTTGCAGCCTACAAACCCCCTACCCGAGGGGATGCTGAGATTCATAGCTTACAGGTTAGAGTCAATACACTTCAGCCAGCATATTGAACTTATTTCGATTGAATTTAAAGAATTCCTAAAATTGAATTATCCCGAATCTAAACTGGAAATACAAATATGGCCATATTTCATATAGATTTCACATGATTATTTAACAAGAGTCGGGGCCCTGTGTGTCGCGACAATCTATGAGTCTAGAAATGAGAGCTTCTGCTGTTGCTGTCAGGATCAGACGCAAGGTTAGTATCTGCAGAGCTTAAGACGTGTTCCCCGGGATTACGTCAAAGATAGTTCCAACAGTTGGGATCCCCTTAAGGGATCGGGTAACCCGTGCGGCACTTAAGTGCTTAATTTTAGGATTGACGAATCACCCAGGTAGCTTCAGAGCAATAAATTGGATATCGGTTCTCGCTATGCTAGATGCAAAACGGATCTCACCGCTCATCGATCTACAGCCTGCATCGTCACGATGCACGAAGTCTGAGTCATCACGAGGTCTGAGTCATCACAAGTAGCATCGCCTGGATCCAGCTTCTCACGTTTAAAGGTGGCAATAAGCAGGGTCTCACTAAAGTTATCCAGCTTGACCGAAGGCGCAGCAGGCGTATCAACGGAGCCAAGGTCTTCAAGATGTATGTCCTTGATTAGTGATTCAATGTAGTCCGACGAATGGAATTGCGTGTGGCCTTCACCATGTTCAACATTCATACCAAGAAACTTGCTGACTAGCCTGAGATCTTGCATCTTGAACCTGGCACCAAGCTCATGTTTTACTTTGATAACTTTTTTTTTAGTTGGCTTCAGCAATATGAAGATCATCGACATAAATTCCATCCATAAGAGGATCGGTTTCTTGTCCTTCAAAGTAGAGACACGGTTCATTTACACCCCTCACAAAGCCTTGCCTTTCAAGTTCAAAGTTGATGGTCTCCTTCTGAGGAGGGAAACATGCGTAAGCCCATAAATTGGTTTCTCGAGCCTGAATCCATAGTCACAGCTATTTTCCTTTGAAAGTTGGGTGTTTTCTTGCAAGCGCATAGACTTAGTTGTGATACTAGTGATTGCTAGTTTGTCGGTTTGAGGTTGCACTGTTCATGAACTGGGCACACGCCCGCAGCCCAGGCCTCTGTGGCCGTTTCTGAATTTTCATTACCATCGGTCGCAATGCCGAATTGAAGACTTTTGAAGCGGATCTTTACTGTTGTGTTAGGGCTGCTTGCACAAGAGTTTCGCAAAACTGGTTTTTTAACTCAATAAAATGTGATTTTTGTGTCTTTGGCACGCCTCCTCGTCTTCCAGCCTCAAGGCTTGCTAGCGTTGCCTTGCCATGCGTTCCAACTTCTTATGTTCTTCGTTGGCGGTTTGAACATGGAAATCATTGACTTTGTTTGATGCCCCCTACACCTCTGATGGTGTTGTTTGATCGTTCCAGAAAACGATTACAAATATTTGATGCTGCCAATATATGAAAAAGTGAGTTTCTCAAAATGGTCGTTAGCTATCCCAGGCTTTTCTTAGTAATTGTGAAGTCAGTCTACGAAACCTGAACAGCTCTGTATTAGTCGCATGATTCGATTCACCATAGACATAACCTTCAAAGGAATACGGACGAAGATATGCTCAGGATGAGGGAATTTAGGCAAGTAAATTATTACGGATTAGTATACAAAAAGTCCACAGAAGTGATGATGAAGTGATGATGAAATGCTGGTGAAGTGGTGGTGATGTGATGGTGAAATCGTGATGAAGTGATGGTGAATCAAATTGCTCGTATTATTTCTTGCTTTCAATCCATGCCTTTGGAGCAATATTGATGTTTGTTGAAGATGCCATGGACCTACGCCAATTACCAAGACAACGTATGGAGACTCAGGGAAAGATTTCTTTGACCGATGGCGCAATGCAACTTTAAAACAGGCCCCAACTATCAAAACAGCTGTCCACTAAGTTCTGTCATTCTGCAGCCGTTGTCGATAACTTAGGAGGAACAAGACATAAGCAACTTACAATGATACATGTACATCGCCCGTATTTTCACACTTATCTATGTCGAATAACTTATTATTTCAGATATCTCATTGTCTCAAATTAATATATACAAAGCCCCATAGATTAGAATTGATCAAGATGGCTTGAGTTACTTTAATACTAGTGTAATTTAATCTGCCCTTTTTATCTCTGTATGTATATCGCTTGAGCCTAGGCTCGCATTTGCAGAAACTGTGGGGTCCGGCTCAGAGATTAAATCCAACACTCTGTGATTTTTTTGACCTTTCAAAAGAGACGGTATTGACATCTGAGTCAAAATAGTAATAAGAGAGGGTAAAACAGCTTTATTCGATGGAGAAAAATAGCGGGGCAATTATTCACGAAGACACTCCAAACTCACGGCAGATGTAGATTGGTGTAAGCCTGTCTTTGGGATGCACTAACTGCCACCAGTTGTTCAGAATATTTCGAAAGTGTGGAGTTTCATTGCTCATATTCTTAATTCCAAATGTCTCGAAAATGTGAATTCCATTGGCAAGAAATTAGTTCCAAAAGTCTCGAAAATATGGATTCCATTGGCCAAATTAATAGGTCAAAATATTTCGAATTTGGGGGGTTTCATTGCCGAAATAAGAAGTTAAGAAGTTCAGAATACTTCGATAATGTAGAATTCTTTTGGCCAAGATAGTAGTTCAGAATATCTCGAAAATATAGAATTCATTGCCCATATTATTAGTTCCAAAAATCTCCGAAAATGTGGATTCCATTGGCAAGAAATTAGTTCCAGATGTCTCGAAAATGTGGGTTCCATTGGCCAAATTAATAGTTTAAAATATTTCGAATTTGGGGGGTTCATTGCCAAATTGAGTAGTTCCAAATATTTCGAAAATGTGAAGTGGCCTTCCCCAAATAGGTAGTTCAGAATGCCTCGAAAACATGGAATTCCATTGCCCAAATTAGTAGTTCCAGGTATCTCAAAAAGATGGATTTCACTGCCCAATTAAATCATATTATTGTCCTGCGATCCTCCATACTCTCAAGTTGTTAACCGAAATACGAAGGGATTCCCGTGCGGCCATGACTTCTGTGCCTTTTTCCAGCAAGAGCATTATGATGGCACAATTCAACCTTCAACTTCTATCAATCACGGGTTCCTGGATCTGCGTGTTCATTTTGTTGCAGACGCTTGACGTCATTTTCAAGCGCCTGTAGATTGGGCATGGTCATTCCTAGCTGTTCGATCAGGGGTTTTGGAGACTGTGAAGACTGCAAGGATTGTGGAGGCTGTGAAGTCTGGCCTGGCTCAGAAATTGGGGATTTCCATGTGTTAAATTGAGGCGGAGGCACGGAATGTTGAGGTCCCAATTGACTTGAATGGCTGGGTTGTGAGCCTACCTGAGGTAAGTTTTGTGGGACACTTTGTGACAGCCTTTGTGGGATACTTTGAGAACTTGCTTGAGTGTATATTTGGCCACGCTGACGATCTGGATTGGGCACAGCCGAAGATGAAACTTGCGGTTTATGCATAGCGGTCGATGGCTGGTCGCCAGAAACACTTGTTTTCGTAGGCGCACCAGATCCTAAGAACGTCGAGGCTCGAGACAAATTCACTTGAGGAGTTTCAGTACGCGCAGTGGTATGTGGAACTGGTTTTGATGTGTAGTTGGGGGCAGCATAGTTGGAGGCAGCATAGTTGGAGGTAGAGTAGTTGGAGTATTTGACAGGTGCACCATAGTTAAGCGGAACCGTCGTTTGGGATGCAGTACTGGAGATTGGGTTTGTATTCGAGGGAAGCTTTAGTGCTCCTTGTGTGCTTTGAGGTCCATGACTAATGGGCGGCTGGTAGTTCTTGAACTGAAATGGAACTATTCCCTCTTTATGGGACTGGCTAGGCAAGTATGCGTGGCCTAGTCCATTGAATCCACCAGATCCGCTGGATGGGACGGGAATTTGGCTTTGGCCTTGTGGATAATCCGTGGCAGGAAAAGCTCTTTGAGAAGGTAGGAAGACCTGGGCCTTATGGGGATTATCGGGGGCTTTTATGTTTCTGGAATTGCCCAAATCACCAGAATTATCGGTGATTCTCAAAAGACTGTGTGCAGAGTTTGGTGCTACCGGTACACCTGAAGATCCCGGTAGAAGCGGCGTGCCTATGTTCGTTAGGTGCCTATACGGCGGGATTCCTTGCACAAGAGAAAGCCGCTGGCTCGGAAGAATCGGAGGCAGATGCATGAGCCGAGGACCTTGGGGCTCTATTTCAGGCAGAACTGGGCTGATAGGTTTGGGTTTTCGTGTCGGAGGCCTGCCTCTCCGTCTTGGGCCGGGCGCAGGACCACTTTCTCGGGCAATATCTGGAGTAGCAGATGCGGTTCTGTGGGTTCCGCCCGGCAGAGACGGCGTCTCCTGGATCCTTCTGCTTGTTCGAGTCCTTTGTAACGGAACATCCGCTCGCCCGAGCACCGTCCGGCGGTCTCTGCCTCTTTTCTTCCGTGGCCGGCCGCGCCGGTTCGGTGTTGGGGCCGGTAACGGCATGTTCTGCCTTAGCAGAGAAACATCTTCGTCGTCTGAAAGAAGAGAAGGCCGCAATTCATCGTCCAGAATAGCAGGGCTTCCGGTACGAGAAACTTTGGCGTCGTAAAGCGTACGGAAATCCGCCCGTTCGCCCATCATCTTGCGTTTGCGCACCGATTGGATCACTTTGAACGTGTCGCGTAGAAACTTGAGCCGCTGGCCCACATTTGTGAGATCCTCGTACCATTCAGTCTCGATGGTTTTCACAGGTTTCGTGCCTTGTCTCACAACATTGCTATATTGTGCGAGATTTCTGAGCGATTCCTCCACTGGCCGCTCAAAACTTTTTGACGAGAGTGCAGTCAAGTGTCTTTTGCGTGGGATCTGCTGATGATGTTGCGACTGGCCAGGCCGATCTTCATTTCTTTCAGTGGTGAACGATACGACTTTGGATGGCGAGTGTTCATTTGGCGTTGTGCCGATTTCTGCCCATCTCGCAGGATTATAGTGAAGGACAACAGACGCTGGGTCCATACTATATCACACGCTTTTTATCGTTGATGGGGTTATCTCAATAAGTTACCTCGTGCTAAAGTGACTGCTATAGGGAACAAATAAACGAATAATAAAGGTCTTCTTAGTAGCTGCAACCCCAGCAATTTTGCTTGGCCTGATTCTTTAAATGTGAAGAGATTCCAATCCAAAATTTCACCTCCCGAAATACTTGAATAAAGCAACCTCGGTGGAACTAATAATTCTTAATTGAGTGGACCGCCGTGTGGTGAGCCTTAATGAGCAAACACCTGCTTTATGTCTCACCTGCGAGAATATCACACTGGGTACAGGATTATTCAGAAGGAGAATCCCGATTATGGATTTGAGCGTCAACCAAATCAACCCCAAAAATTAGTGGCAGGAACGATGATCGAGGACCCTTAATAATTAATCGAAGTATCGCAACTTGAACAAACCCATCGTCCGCAGATCCATTTCTTGTGCAAGAAAGCGAGGGGTTGTGTGCAGGCGGCATCCAACTTACACGCTCGACATCAACGAGAGACACATTTCCCACATTCGACCACATATATCTGCGTTCGCGAGGAAGATGACGACGTCGGAGATCTCGCCCAATGCAGAGAACGAACCCTTGGATGCCACTGCGTCCCAGCTTGCCTACTTGGTGGAGTCCTTTCTTGATTTGGGCGTGCTAGTGCACGACAATCAGGGCACGCCACAATCGCATAGCGCATTAACGCGGAAAATGAACCAGGTGGTCAGTCAGCTTTCTGGCCTAACTAACAGCCCGTTCACCCAGCAGTATCCCATCCCAATGGATGTCCTTGCGTATATAGAAGATGGCCGTAACCCGGACATTTATCTGCGAGAGTTTGTCGAGGTCACTGCGAAGTCCAATGCCCGTTTGAAAGGCAAGATGATGGCATTCCGAAAGCTTCTGGAAGTTTTGGGAGACAAGTTGGTCGAGGAGTTTCCGCATCTCAAAAAGGGTGTCGAGGATATCCATAGCAGAACTATTGATCTGGACCCGACTCAATGAGATGCGGGGTTTTTCTTCGATCGTGCATGCAGACGGCTATCATCGATGAAGGGGGCTTCGATAGAGATTCCTAGTGATGGCGGCTTATTACCATGGTAAATTTTGATGGAAAGGAGAAAGTTTCAAAGCAAAATTAGGCTTGAAAGAAATGAAAGAGCTGCAAATTTACTCGACTTCTCCATTCCAAAGTGCGATTCGAGTCTTTGAGCAGCGCCTTTCAGCCAAATGTGAGAACAAGGTCTCATTCGTGAGAACCAATTGCAAGAACTCTTCGAGAATGAAGCCCGGAGCATAGATTGAACGTGATAAATCCGTCAGCTACTTTTTGTTAGATGGAATGGCGTTGAAATCAGGCATTGTATGTCACGTGACACGCGGCTCACGGCGCCGGACTCGTGCCTCGAGTTCCAGAAACAGTGGCTTTCCTCCACTTTGTCAAACCATCAGCTCACATCTTTCGACTCGCATTTGGTGCCTGGAACTGGCCTCTGTGCGATCATCGCTCACAATAAAGTACATTTTGACGAAAGCTAGGATCTACACCAGGCGAGTCGGCCCATTTGGTGCACCCACCCCAACCCCAGGGTCTCTACGGATCATCCATGCCAAGATTTCGGATCGGGGTGCAAAACCTCATGGTAGCATGATCACGGTTTAATTCTATGAGAAATGTGCTTGCAGGAATTCTTTTGAGTCGGATACTTTTGATCACCTCAACAAATCATGAAGATGTGTTGGCACTATAATCTGATCACTTCACCGGCTCCTAAATTTCGTACGAGTTTATGAGTCCATGAAACTGCGTGAAACAATATTTGTGCATTTTGAAGTTTTACAGTATATGAGGGTCTGAGACCCAGCTTCAGGTACTATGAGAATTACTGAAGTGGCACCATATACCAGTAAAACCGAACTTGTTTTGGAGTGTGATGATCTGAGCTGCGAGTAACTACTCATGTTTCACTTCACTGCTCATTTCGTCACTACTCATTTCGTCACTACTCATTTCGTCACTCATCATCGCGTCTTTGGGATCTTGAGACGAATAATGATTACTCGATAATGACAGCATCTACATAATCGAGATTTACGTGCCCCGTCGTCAATCAAATCCGATATGAAATTCCGCCAACTATCAAGGTTGCAAATGTGAAAAAGAGGGGATTTATGCTTTACTCGCGAAGACACTTTCTATCAATGACTAGTCCTACATGAGTTAATGAAGCTTTAAATTCTCATAGTTTATGTTTAGTAGTTGCGCAACAGGATCCGGTCAAAATAGCAATTCTTAGACGCTCAATTGTTGCGTCTTGTCGATCTTTCCGCAACACGTTCTCAACAATCTATTACAGGTGAAAAGATCTTTGGGCCGTCAGAAAGCATGCGGGAGCATGTAGGAGCATTGTGAGGTTGTCCATTTGAGTACTTTTTGGCGACTTGCCATGTGTTGTGGAACCTTAATGCCTTACCCTGCTCACTCTGATTAAGCTGATCTGATACTAACGCGCGATGAAGTCGTCTAGCGTTAGGTTGTCGTCGTTTAGATAAGCGTGGATTTCCCCATCCTTATATTTAGGAAAACTGTCGAGAGAGATTTGCGTGATGGTTAGCCATGAATATTCGTTTAGCCGGCGCGCCAAGATCTATTCACGACAATCTACGGCGACACACGCTTATGATCAAGTAAGAGGACTGTATTAATCAAAATATCGAACGGAACGGCTTCGACGCCAGTCATGGTCTGAGTCCACTTTACGAATACCATCATCACTAAAGGAGGGATCAGTTGTCCTATTGTCTTCCAAAGGAAGAACTGATTCAAACTCGTCACTTGAATCAGAAGCAAGTGCACCTGTTGACTTCCTTGGCTTACGCTTTAGTGCATTTATAGAAGCAACGGTAACACCAGTGGTAATCGAAACAAAGCAGTGATAGGATTATGCTTGTTAACTTATGAGAATAGTTGGATAGTTGGATGAAGTGGGAATTTTCCATGCATGAAAATTCACCCCTTTCAATATAATTGAGTGACCCACCAACAATACATGAGGATGGCTACAACTCATAGAGAGGAAAGATAAAGCACACACACTAAAGTATGCATGAGAGCGCATATTGAGTTCCAATAAAAACTAGACTGATACACCAGAAGATCTGTGAGCAATATATAATTGTCAGATGTTTCATACTCAGAACGTGATAAGCATGATTTTCTCTGCAATCTTAGCTATATCAGGGTTACATGCAATCTTGTTGATCTCACGGTGTCTACAAGTAAGTTTCTTACAACCTGGTGTTGAATAGATGCATGTAACTTTCGACAGTCCATTGGCCTTTGCCTTGATTGCAGAAGCATGAGGCAAAAATCGAGCGGAGCGTGGATCGTAACTTATTATACCTTTTACTTCTCCTTCTTTGGCTTGTTTTCGGTTGTTGGGCGTTCTAAAATGAGGGAAAAAGAGGAAGATGATAATTGGTAAGAACGTGTGGTTTGGAAAGCTTAATCAGGTCAAAATCCTCTTTAAATATACATACACTTCACATTTGCCTTTCATAAATGAATGTTTCAATACCTGCTTCTCTCGTGTATTCTGTTCAGCACCCGAAAACGAGTAACTAAAGCATTCACCGAAAACTGATCTTCAACTCATCGCTCAATACCGAAACACACAGTCAGATCACCAACAGGTCTTTAATCATCATTGTCACTTCGAAAAGGTTCTTAAAGTATATACTCGCAATACAGAACTCATGATCATATATCCGCTTTTCTCCGTCGCTGATAGGTACAACATTTTGCTTCTTCTTACGATATAGGCGGTCGTGTACATATATCGTATTAGCCAATGAGAAGGGTCCCGATTCTTTGAACATGTATCTAGAGGCGGCTTCTTACTTTGAATCATCTGACTCATTCAGGCTTGCCCCTGGTTAATACGACTACGACGTTTTCAATACTATATGTTGATGAGAACTTACAGTGAGTCATATGGTAAATTGATAATTAAACCCCTAGATTACGAAGGTTTATAAAGTGGGTTTGGAAGATTGAATTTGCATCATTGGATAGCCCCAACCGCTTTGAAAGGATCCCTGCTAGGGTTATTTTATGAACTCGGGGATGTGTAGGGGTCCCACGATACTCCTTTAGGCTCTCAAAAGCACCGGTGCACAAGCTGGGGGTGGACTCACAAATCCCTGTAAGGGATAAACTCATATTTGGGCTGAAGCTTGAAATTGTGCTTAACACAGAACTTAACGTTTAGCTCTATCATACGTCAGAGAGCTCGATCGAGTTGTACCGTAACGAAAACAACTCACTGATATTTGGGCTGGCAAGCTACTGATATGTGGCATTCTTCAGTAGATATTAGCGTCAAATTCTAAGGGATACTCGAACTTCTTCACAGTTCAATTTACCCTGAAGCGTCGATGCTCTTATACCTGTGGTTCAATAGCATTTGGTGATTTACGAAAGCTCAATGCTCGAAAGTCTTTGCAATTCCAGAAAAGGCTCAAGGCTTCTTGTTTGCGCAAAAGTACTTGGTTGGTGCTGACAAGTCCCTCCAGGGAACCTTTTACCGGTTGCTTTGAACCGTAACAAACCTAAGATTCGTCCACATGCAAGCTCATCCCTTTAACCATCAATGCACCTTTTCATAGTGGTTTCTCATAAACGAGAATATCAATACTTTTTTCAGCCCCTCTCAATGAATATGCGTTCAAACAAAATTTCTCTTCTTTTATGAAGCCCTCAATTTTGTTGTAGGCAAATGTGATTCACAGACCCCTCCCCTGAGCGGCCTGCCATTGGATTAATTCATGAATAGTCAAAATTGCACAGTTCTGTACGAAACGAAAGCTCGAAATAAGTTATCGCCAAAAAATCCAGGCACCCAGCCACAATTCATGAAATTCTTAGTAACTGAAACTCCTTTATTTCTGGGCCGAGATTCAATTTCATGCTCAGCCTCGAAATCAAATCTTGGCACCACTACACTAATGACGCTAAGCGGCTATTTCCTATCGGACTACTTTTCATGCATTCGAGCCAGCCGTCTGCTAAACTTTTACGAAGTCTTCTCAAATTAGCTCATTGATATCTACAAAATGAACAGATCGCTGAGAAATAAGGTTTAGACCATCCGTGGGCAGCTCAATGCACATCTTGCCAGCGCCCCCTCTGCATGCAGTACACTCACATTTTCAACGGATTACTATCGATTCACTGAGTATACTTTTCAGCATTTTACTGAATGCTTAACACCTAATCAATCGTCCTTAGTTCAAAAAATGACTAGCTTTCATTTGACTGCTCATATCGACGTCCTGCACCGAGTCCAGCACGCTGGCCGTTTTTCATGCTGGTCGTATTTTGTGCTGGTCAGCCTGTATATGCGGCTTCTATGCAGGCAACTTGCGCAAGTCAAGATACTCGTGCTGCGTGGTGTGCATACAAACGCACTTGGCAACAGTTTTGCAAGCAATAGCTCATGGAGATGCTGGCTTATATGTATTAGCTCAAGACATGACAACTGAGTACCCAATGATATCACGCTTGTCAATTTCGGTTAGGTGCTATTTGTCGCTTGGGGCAAACGAGAGTTATGCTCCAGCAAACTACGTTATACCGTTGAGAACCAACGCAGGTTATCCCAACGGTTATAAGGTGACAAGGACCCTTTGGTCCGAATTCCCAGATCCCATTTTTCAACCCATTTGCCAAGCCATATCTGATCTTTCCAATCTTTTCTTAATTTTCTAATTTTGATCATTCGCTCTTTTGAATTCCGTGCACAGTTTCCAAGCCCCATATTCAACCGCACATTCCAAACTAATTTACAATGACAAGATTCGGCGTTCCTCTTTTGCTTGTTCTTCTTCTGGCTGCTCGCCATGCACTTGCTGCTACCAGCGAAGAGTCGACTGTGACGGTCACTTCAAGTGTTACGGAAGTGATTCCAGTCACAAAATACGTTTTCACCACCGACGGAACATTGACCACCATATTTGTGACCGCTAGCACGGGTCTGTACATGGTTGCGAGTCCGTCTGCTGCTACCACGGAATCTGTGGTCACCACTATTTCGTCCTCGCCCCTCACTTCTAGTGTGGCGTCCCTGACAGAACTTTCGTCAGAGAGCACCAGCACTACTCAAGCTTCGTCCTCGAGTATCACTTCTGTTGAGGTTACTTCTTCGTCTTCTTCTTCATCCGTTGAAAGCCCGGCTTCCTCTTCCGCTGTCGCTGAATCCTCTGTCACTTCCTCTGCAGAAACCTTCTCTTCGGCTGTCGCTGAATCCTCTGTCACTTCCTCTGCAGAGACTTCCTCTTCTGCCGTTGAAAGCCCGGCTTCCTCTTCCGCTGTCCCTGAGTCCCCTGTCACTTCCTCTGCAGAAACCTCCTCTTCCTTATCTCAAGAGACCTCCTCCTCCTCCTCGTTTGGGGGATTCACTGAATCTGTCGCTAGCACTTCTGCTTCTTCAGCCAAGAGTTCCCTTGAGGTCTCTGAAACCTCGGCTTACTTCTCTACTGAAACCTCGTCCTCTGTTTCTTTAGAGACCACCAGTGAAAGTTTGTCCCGTGAAACCTCTGCTGCCGTTTCCTCGACCGAAAGTTCTTCCACTTTGGATCTCGAATCCACCACAGAAACGAGCTTCTTTTACTCGGCCACGGAGTCATCGCCTGAAACGAGCACCGACTCTGCCTCATCCGAGCTTTCTACGTCTGCCACATCAAGTCCTGTATCGATTACTCAACAACCGGTGCCTTCAGGTCTGTACGCGACGTCGTACTCCCGTACCACAACAATTGTGGACGGTACTCCTGCCGTAATGGATTATGTGGTTTTGTTCACAAACGTCTGTTAGGCAAATCTTAAAACATTAAAATATTAGGCGGGGAACCCACCTTATCCATGTGACCAATGTCCTTTTCGCTCCTTTGTTCTATAGACTTAATAATAATTCAATCAATTATAATAGTTTCTCATACATACGGATACATTTGATTTCTGAGAGTTTTATTTATTTGCTAGAAAATGATTCCAACTTCCGGAACAAAGCTACGAGAGCTCGCCTGGAAGATTTCTGCCATTCCTCAGCCTTAATCAAGCGAATCAAACTAGCCTTCAGATCTCAGTACCTTCTCTAAAAATAACGTTCATCATGTTGAGCAAAAATGATGAAATGGTAGACAGTAAACGAGAGCAAGTGCGAATAAACAATGGCAGTTTATAAAGGCTTGCAACTTGGCATTTTGGAAAGTTTGAGACGACCTGAAACAACTTGAAACAGTTTCAATACAGATTCTCTACTCTTCATTTAATTGTAAATTCCTAGAAATATGTGAACGACGCGCAAATTCGTCTTTTTGGTAGCAATATCCTGGCCTTGTAACTTCTTCCACAGAATAAAGCGGTTGACAGTAACAACCAATCTCTAAATACATTACTCGAGGCTAAAAAACCCCGTTAATTTAGTGTGGCCGGTGCTTGTGATGTCTACGGTTGTCTCTACAATGTAGTATATCATGACTTACTTGATGCGATCAAACGTGTTTCAAATGATAATGACACCATGACATGTCAATATGGTCAATGCACCGACCATAACCGGAACACGAAATAACATTTTATATCGTTAGTTTGCATGAAAATGTATGCAAGAAACGGAGATCGCATGTATATCTCTTCAGCAGGCAGTATAAATATATCTAAGTCAAACAAGAAGGCCCATTACTTGATCTCTGGTTCTTACTCTGCGGAACAGGGTAGCATTTTTAAAGAGTTTATCAGTGTCAAACGCTGGAAGATCTAGGATCAAGAAGTTAACAGGGCATTTTCTCTCAAATACCCAACCCCCGGATAATTCACATAAGCTTATCTTATGAATACCAAAAGTATCAGCATCAAGCACTTTAATTGAAAGAGCCCGTAACTCGGCTCTTCCCAAAATAATCATATCCATTCACTAAACACAAAAAGTAAAGATGGTGACCAAATTCTTCTCTAACAGCATCTCTTTTTTTACCAAATCATGTATCCAAATCATGTATTCAAAGTTATTTAGCAGTATCAAGAACGTACCTGCCCAAAATCTTACCCTCCTCCATCAACTCGTAGACCTTCAGCAATTCCGATAATCCCACAATTTTGATGGGACACTTGATCAAGCCCCTTGCAAAAAAATCAATGGCCTCAGCAGTATCGACTCTGTTGCCAAGAAACGAGCCCCTGATACTGATGGATCTGACCACCACATCAAAAACAGGAACAACCACTTTGGCGTCCGGTGGAAGGCCTACTAAAACAGACACGCCCGTTGGCCTTAAGTACTGGACCGACTGAGCAATTGCTTTTTCGGAGGCAGACACGTTTATAGCACCATGAGCTCCGCCAGAAGTTGCCTTAATGACATCTTTGATGAGGTCATCACTCGACAAAAAGTCCACGAACTTCTCCGCACCCAAAGAATGACAAAAGTCCTTCTTCTCCTTGCCTCCATCAATGGCCACTACACGTAACCCCATGGCCTTCGCATACTGAATTCCTAAAGAGCCCAATCCGCCGCCAGCACCGGAGATACATACCCACTGGCCCGGAATCAAATCCGCAGTCTTCAAGGCCTTGTAAACGGTGATTCCCGCACACAAAATCGGAGCCACCAGGGCCAAATCGGCGGATTTCGGGATCCGTGCCGCTTGGATCGCGTCGGCAGTGGCATATTCTTGAAACGAACCGTCATGCATGGACCCGGTGTAGTCTGCGTCGGCACAGCTCGACTCGGACCCTTGTTGACAGTGGTCACATTGCAAACAAGTTCCATTCAAAGGCTTGAGGCCCGCGTAGTCGCCTATCTTCCATCCACTGACATTTTTGCCCATTGCCACCACTTCCCCCGCACCTTCGTGGCCTCCTACAAGAGGCAAGTTCACTTTGCCTGACCAGTGGCCCTTCCATGCATGGTAGTCCGTGAAACACACCCCCGAATATTTGATGTGGATCAAGAGCTCGTTGTCCTTGGGTGTAGGGACAGCTATATCTTTGTATTGCAAAGGTCCTCCGAAAGTCTCGAAAACTACCGCTTTCTGGGTCGTTGGAAGTGTCATTGGTTGGGATTTGGGGAGAGTATGATATGAATATGGCTTTTAGGAATGATATTGTAGCAATTCTAAAATTGAGAGGACTAGGTTGGCCGGCTTGGGGTTTAAATACCTTTTCCGCTAGGCCTTTCAATGATTATGCACAACATCACGTAACATGTAATCATAGATGACGTTGTCGACCCCACAGGTTTCAAAGCCGATTTCAGGCGAAGCATAAGGAAGAGTCAGTTGAAGGTCTTTGCATCAAAAGATCCATTACTATCTCTCAATTGCGCTAATATCTGCATATTCAAGTTCATTTATAGATTTTGCTTCTTTTATACGCTCCTCCCCTGGGCTATCGAACACTGAGTAGAACAAGAAAAGTCAATTCCAGCTAGATCGACTCCACATCGATCGGGCAATTTCGGCTATAGTTGTAAGGGGTGTCATAATTTGTGCAGGTGATGCAACTCAGACTAACGAAAGAAAAAATAGGGTTTTGGCCGCATTTTACGGGAACAAAAATTGGACCGGGCCGAACCGAAAAATGAACCGAGTCCCTTGAACAAAAATTTCTTGGTATTCAGTTATTTCAAGCGATGTTTCACAGAAGTTCTGAGTTAGTCTCATAATATATATTTATATATATATTTATATATATTTATATAAATCACGTTGACAAAATTACTTTATTAAAACATCCTGCGTCAAAGATACGGGCAACAACAATCATGTGACTTGACAGAACCCATGTCGCAATCTCAGAAACACAGTATTCAATCAATAAATGCTACCAATATTATGCCAAAACTATTTTGCACAATTTTCTTGCCATGTGAAGTTCGTCGCTATTTGCCGCCGACGAAAGCACGTCCCACGTCTGTCCAATTGTGTGTGTCGAATGAAATCTTCCCACAAACTCTGCTGGTTCTTGCACCACTGAGGTTTGGACTTTTGTTATCAATGGCCACAAAGGCCCTAGAGAAAAAATTCGAAAACTTAAAAAGCTATTTCCAGTTTTATCAACCAAAAGACGTAGTTGTTTCAGTTTTAGTTGCATTTATCCAGCTTTCAACAATATTTGCATGTAACTCGCTGCATCCACCGATCGGGTATTGAGAACCCTTGAAAGAAATGATTGAGGTTGCTCGGAAATTAAATTCAAGTTTGTTTCGAGCGAATTAAACCAGTTTAAGCAAATCTAGTCGAGTTTAAACGAATCTCGAGTTCAAACGAATTAAAATGACCCTGGATCGAAGTGAACTGAAGCACTAACTGACGAAATGTTTCCTGTTGAGGTAAGATTGGTGTGAAACCTCAGCATGTGATCCAACTATTCGGTTTGGAGATAACACAACCCGAAGAGTTATCATTCTAGTTTTGAGTAACGGCGAGAGCCTTTTACTCTCGAGTTCATGTAGGAAAAAGGAGTGGTGGCGCTTTCGGTACCACTGGTGAAGCCTTTCATTTTGACATGCTAAAACAGCTACATACTGTAGTTTGAGCAGTATTTGAAAGGGGAAAAAATACGCGCAAACTTCCACTTTGAAGACAGACTCGGGCTATGGCGGTTGAACATAATACATTAGTAGTGTAAAATCATGAAAGTCGATACAACTAAAAGGAAAAAAAAAAAAAGAGAACGGTGTCTTGGTTGATCTGTCTCACGGAAATTTGTTTGTTGCGAATTCCATAGCGTCCAAAACGGGTGCGAACTATGGGTGCGAAACTATGGGTGCGAAACTATGGGTGCGAAACTATGGGTGCGAAACTATGGGTGCGAAATGTGAGGTCCCCTAGACCTCTGCTCTACTGGAGTAACAGGGATTGTTTGCTAGCCCACCTATCATCTATTTGGAAATTCCATTAAATGACACTTGTACGATTTGCTGGTCTCAGTATCTGCCTTTCCGGGATGTGCTTTCCGTATGCGGAATATAAGCTGGTCGCGTTCCCCTTTTACGGCCTCAGTTGTTCACACACTCCCGATTTGCATTCCTGGATGTTCTTAAGGATCTAGAGATCGCTGTAAATCAGTAGGTTAGTCTCTTCCATAGACTTTGAAAAATATATACTACAAGCCATTAAAAACGCAAAAATTACAGCACGACAATTTCGCATATGGTCTCCCACTACACTACTCAGTATCGCCCTATGCAGCTTAACAAGTGTTGATCGGACGGGAAACTGTGCTTCCTGCATGGTAGGGCCGTAACTGAAAGTGGATCTTTTGGGATAGCCATAAGCCAACATTCTGAGATTAAGGCCAGCTGTTGAAAGTTGGTTAGTGTATCTATAACCAAATAAAATCAGCAGTGGTTGGATTTATGGGCCACGGTCTTACCAGCCACATATTTCCCGCGATTGAGTACTTTATATAGTACCAATTCATGACTAAAGAAAAACAAAATTCATTTAGTTATTGTTTTAATACACTTTTGCATTAAGCCTCGAGTTTAATTCTTCTTGGCTTTCGAATTTATATGGAGGTGAAAATACATAGTATAAAGCCCCAAAAAATGGAAGCACTCCACGGCTAGACCCTAGGCATGTCAGCGAGCTGGTTACGGGTTTTCCATAAGTGTGTGTAATTTTATGACTGGTCGCTTGTAAAGCGGTTGGCATGCGAAACGCAAAAGCACTCTATAATAAACAACAATCCGTTCAGAGAATAAAAGTTGAAAGGATGTTTCAGCTCATGTATCAGGCAAAAAAAAGGCGATAATACAGCTACATATCTTCTGTCTCTGCTTTTCCTGCTCCTTCCTCTGGTACAACCCCCTCTTCGAGCAGAAAGCTCTCTTCTCCTTTCATTTTCTTTTAACGGCTCAATTCTTTAAATTCTTTGTATACTCGGGAGGAGCTTGAGTCGATCTCTGTCGGTAGGCGAAGACGGTTTCAGTGACGGTTAATCCCGTGATCTCTAAGAACTATCCGTATCTTTCAAGAACTGCTGGAGTATTTCTGGGGATTCATAGTTTGAGTTAGCGATAGACCTTCGAAATGTCGAATCAATCAAAATTTCTGCTTGATGAACTTATATTGATTAATTCTATAAAGACGGTTAGAATGTTAACAATCCTTCACAGATTCGAAAACAATCAAAAAGATAATTTTTCGCGTATCAACCAGCAGAATATATTTCTTGATTTTATTCTTGATCGTATTCTTGATTGCAGATCTTGGTATTCAGATCGCTTTTATATATTCTTTCCAAGGTTAGAGTTTCAAGAGTGGCTTCGGAAAAAAATTGGGATTTCACTCTTAGGGCCGGCAATATAATCGGAGTTACAAGTAAAAACTTATCGATGAAAATAACCAATTCACATATTTTTACCAAGTATTCTTGGAAATTTTATGAAATACACATATTATTCAGTGCTCCATCTCTCGAAGTTTCGTGTCTGGATGGCTTAATTACATGTGCAAATGACCATCTGTAATTATGCATGATATTAAAGTCGGCCATTTAAAAACAATCAGGACCAAAGAATGTAAGCCTTGGTCAAAATCAGAACTTTCAACTCCATAGTTCGAGCTATTTTTCTGTTTGGAACATCAAACCGGTAACTTTAGCTGTCTTGAAGCAATATGAATGTTTTGAAGACTGAGGCTTGACCAAAAACAAGTCACGACATCTCAAGTCTTTGGAAACTCTCGTAGAAATCAAAAAGCAACTTCTCGCGATCTCTCCACTACTCTTCTGCCACTCGATTGGATCTACGAATAGACGTCATATGCGTTTTGTAGTAGTGCTTATTATGCGTTTTATTAAATGCTGTCCACCCATTAATAGATGTCGTATTCCTAGACCTAGGATCACGAGGCAATGTTGGTCTGGATGTTATCCTCATACTCGATCTCCACATGAGGTCTTCTCTTCTTCTTTCCTTGCTTGTCCTGCTGTGACTTACGCTTACTTTCTGCAGCATCACCGGTAGTTCCTGAAGACTTGCCGTCGTTGTCGACGTCTTCATCTTCGTCTTCACTGTCATCGTCGCTATCGGAACCAGAACCACCCAACCATCTCTCCAAGTCCTCCATGTCAACCAACTCATCGTCTCCGTCATCCTCGACATATTCCACTTCACCAAAATCCTCTTCATCTCCGGACTCCAAAACGACGTCATCGTTTTCGTCGAACTCCTCTTCTTGCTCTTCCTCGTCGACTTTGCCCAACACTTTTTTCCAGATCTTCTCGTCAACATTCAAGGGCTTATCGCCATAAGCGCCACTCTTCAATCTATCCAACAATTCTTTTTCAATTGCTTTTTCAATGCGTGCTGCAGCCAAGGCCTTTCTCTCTCTGTTCTCTTCTCTTCTTTTCACCTTGGGCTTGACCCCGACGTAGTGTCTTTCCTCCTCACGCAACGCAAGCCTTCTTTCCGTGACGGCCACCTGGGTCAATCTGGTCAATCTCTGCTTGCACTTATTGACTAAGAAGGTCTGCCAATATTGCAAGTGGTGATCGAGCTGTTCCATGGCCTTGGAGTAGTTTTTCAGCAACTTGACTCTTTCCCAAAGTTGTGCAGGCATGTGTGCTCTTTCGGCGGTCTTCATGTATAAATATAACTTGCCTTCAACGTTCTTCACCGTAGCATACTTAGCGTTTGCCAAAGGGCACGAGGCTCGATCACACAATCCGCTGACATTGTACTCGTTTCGACAGAAATCTTGTCCCTTGCCCGGTCTGATCTTAAATGAGCAAAATGAATGGTTGATCACCGACCAAATGACTTCATCAGATGACATGATATTGGATGTGAAATGCTAATGTAGTATGACTATGGATGCAAATAGGAGAATTCGAAAGTGTTTCGCGAGCCGATCAAATTATCAGGAAGTAATGAATTCGGGCTATAGTTTGTGATTCGATTTATGCAAGATACTCCGACGAGATTTAGGCTCCTTTCTTTCGGATGTTTTGCTGGATCCAAGAAGTGTGTTTGGTGAAAAAAAAACTATAGCGCAAGAGATGGCCCTCGCCGAACCCGTGCACCAGATGCTCATCGCACAGTGGGTACCGTTCTTGAGAGGATGTTGAAGGTAGTATATATTTGGGTATCATGGAAATTCCCGAAAATCATTTCCAGAAAAATACTGGTCATTTCATGGAAAAGCTCTGATTATTTTTGCTGGATTTTGTTTAGGCTTTTTGCTTTTACTGTTATGCTATTTGTATTGTCTCAGCTTCTATTGGCTCAGGTGGCACTGAAGACGGACCTGGCCTGCCCTAGCCACGTGACGCGCGGCTTCTCGAATGGCTAATCGAGGATCCGGGGCCGAAATGGCTCTGAGCCCAAATGCTGTGAGCCATGCTGCAGTCTTCACGGTTTGGTGGTTATGATAGTTCCTCATTTGGTAAGTGTTGTGTCGAATTCCGGGCGGCGCGGCCTCCAATTAAGATTGTGGCATTGTCTCTTCGGGCATTCGTGAGGAACCTTCCATTATATTTGACCCAGCATTCGCGGAGCGACGTAGTAAGTAAGCAATAACATGGTTTCTAGAACATTTCAAAGGAGAAAACAATGAAAACAAAGATGAAATACACGAACCAGAACGCTGTGGTGAGGTCCATAAGATACACATGCTTCTTCGCCCTCTAAGTCCGTAGAGAAGATGGCTTGACCGGCACGTGAGGCTTGATCTTCGCTATCTTGGGGCCGATCATTGTAGGAAAAGCCGCCGGGCTCACCTCATGGGCCTTCCGAGAAAACGACATGAGCGTCACCGCCACCTGGTACGGATCCTTAGCCTCAAACAAATCTATTGTCTGAAAGATTTCATCGTGAGCAACGCCTACCATTTCGCATACCTGGAGAAAAAACATGATATTCTCCATCTGCACAAACGGCATTCTTGAGTTCTTGTATTTGGTCGTGGGTGCATTTGGAAGTCCTAGAAGATTACCTAATCTGCAAAGAAGCTTGCCGTCTTTCAAGAGGGTGGTCAATTCCGGTTTTTCCCGATCGTAGTCGTCTCGCTCAGTCTGCGGAAGGCTAAGCGTACTGAAAATCCAATCAACAACCTCTCCCACAGAATTTTCGTACTTGATAGCTCGTGACTGGCGAAGGTCTTGGTCAAGATTTGTAGATGCGTTTTGGTACATTTTCGAGTATCAAATAGTGAATACTGATATTGTGGAGCGGTTCAAGTTATAGTAAAAATGAGCTGGCCTAGTTTTCAAGGAGAGGAACAAGTAATTACAGTGCGCGTCGGGCCCAAATGCAAATCTAAATTGATCAAAACCAACCACTAAAAATCGGAAAGAATAGGGATTTTATTTTTTTTCCCCTATTTTCTACATTTTCGATTAGTAAAGGCATATTAGGTAGTTTTTAAATCCAAAAAAGATGCGGTTTCCACTATAGAACGTCAATACATGCTAATCGAGAAAGAGACTAGACTCATTGTGGAGGAGGCTGCGTGAACAGGCTGGGCCAGACAGGGCAGGGCAGGGCCAGGTGCGACAGTGCAGTGCACTGCAATAGACGTGTTGCTTCGGAGCTGTTTCCAGGGCAGAGTTCCAGGGTTTTCTGCACCTTTAAGTTTTTGAACCTTTAAGTTTTCTTTCATTTTTTTCCTTTCATTTTTTTCTTTCCTTTTTTCTTTCCTTTTTTCCTTTCTTTTTTTTCCTTTTTTTTTATTTTGCGGAAAGCAAGGCTTTTTGGCCCCAGCCTCTTTTGTTCAAATGCATCAGGCTTCAGTTATTCCGATTAATTTTGAGCTCACTGAATTACAGATCTACTATGAGAGTATGGATAAGCAGTATTCGTCACATCTACAAGGATACCTTGTTTCGCATGCTCACTTGAAGTCCTCATTGATGCTGTAATATAAGTACCAAGGAAGTATCAAAAAGTCAAGGTCTCATTCACAAATGTCAATCAAATAACAAGGACCTAACTTTGTTGTGGAGAAGCGATTTCTTTGATAATAAGACTTTATTAATTTGCATGACGCTTCTAAATACTTGTCACTAGAGACCGGCACGTTTAGTTGTGCAATTTCTTCTCATAAGAGTGAAGGCCATGGACACCACCCTCCAACTGAGCCGAAGCGGTTCTGAACTCAAATCTCACCTCTCCATTGTATACATTTTCTCTCAACTGCTCGACGGATTGCACACCAATGTCTTGCAAAGAATGCTGCAAGCCATTGTACAAGTAGGGAATAAACTTGGTGATGGAACCCTTATCAACAACAGATCCGGAAACACCTTGTGCAACCAAAACGTTGTCGGATTCGGAGAAGTACCGCGACGTCGAGGCATTGGCGTTTGTGGAAGTTTGCTGCATGGCGTCGATCGATCCCATGCCACGGTACGTTTTCAATCTCTTTCCGTCACGGTAGAAGTAGTCCCCAGGAGTCTCAGAGGTCCCCGCCAATAAACCGCCCATCATCACACACGAAGCACCCAAAGCCAATGCCTTGGTGATATGGCCGATGTTTCCAATTCCACCGTCGGCAATACATGGCACACCGAATTGGCTGGCAAACTCACATACATTGAAAACAGCAGTGCCTTGAGGTCTGCCACAGGCCATGACCTCTTGTGTAATACAGATAGATCCGGAACCCATGCCGATTCTCAATCCATCTGCACCGGCCTCAATCAATAAAGCAGCCTGATCTCTCGTGACCACGTTTCCTGCAATGACCTGCAATTCAGGGTACTTACTCTTGATCCACTTGAGCATGTCGATCTGGAAAACTGACGAGCCGTTGGACGAGTCCAAAACGACCACATCCAACCCAGCAGCCACCAACTTGTCCAATCTCTCTCTGTCAGCAGGAATGGTTCCGATAGCGGCACCACATAACAATTGCTTGGAGGAGAAAGATTTAGAGGCATCAGGGAAATCCTGGTTCTTTTGCAAGTCGGTCAACGAGATCAACGACACTAAGTTGCCCTCGGAGTCCACAATGGGCAATTTGCCTTTTTTGGACGATCTCAACAAAGCATTCCCCTCGGCCAAAGTGATACCCTTCTTACCTGTGATCAAGTCAGTGGTCATGACGTCTTTTACAATGGCATCATCGTCTTCGTGGAACTGCACGTCACGTGACGTCACAATGCCAAGAAGCTTAGCTCCAGCTTTTCCGTTTTCTGTGTAACGTTAGTAATGGATCCATGATTGTTTGGGGCGCTTTCACCATCAGATAAAATGTTTTCCTCAACATCGTTTGATGTAATTCGGTAGAACGAAAGTTATATAATGTAAGTTGATCATCAGTGTGAAAGCGTGCGCAGTAAAAAGGAAGAGAAATTGATTGATGAGAAGAAATGAATTGAGAATGTTGAAACATACCTGTAACTGGGAAAGAAGAAAATCCGATTCTTTCCTTCATGGCTTTGATCTCAGCCACAGTCACTGTGGGAGCCACCACAATCGGGTCGTTGATGAAGCCGTTTTCGTACTTTTTCACCTGTCTCACCATCTCTGCCTGCTCGTCTGCAGTACAGTTGTGGTGGATGATACCGATACCTCCCAATAAAGACATGTGGATCGCCATATTTTCCTCGGTGACGGTATCCATAGGCGAAGAAACAAACGGAGATTTCAACGTGATGCTTTTCGTCAACTTCGACTCCAACTTGACGGCGGACGAAGGGAAGTTGATCAAGCCAGGCAACACAAGAAAATCGTTGTAGGTCAAGCCTCCGAAGTTGGCAGAGTCAATCAACGAACGGACATCGAGACCGTCTTTCTTGGAGTAAGAAGCAAGATGAGCAGTGGCGGTTGAGCAATCTAAAACCATGGTGGGTAGAAGTTAGCCAAAAAAAGAAAAAGAGAAGGTGGAAGATGGAGTGCGATGCGTTGGTATTTATAATGGGTGCGCGATTTTTTTTTTCACTTCACCTTTTTCTTTTGTAATTATTAGCTACTGACTGCATCCAAGGGCGACCCTTTAACAATGTGCAATGACCGGTTTCCGGTGTTTCGGACTTCATGTTACTGTTTTAGATCCATGATGCCAAGGATATCAACCTCAACAAACGGTACCTGTCTTCAACTGTATCCAATCGATAGCGAAACCAATCATCTGTACTAAAATTCTAGAGCTCGCGGCACATTTCTCAGGGCGCTGACTCCTCTTGCACTCCGAAGCGCGCGCTGCGGTACCGCCGCGGCCTTTCCGAGAGCGATCTCTTGATAGTGGAGTGGACTGGGGCGATTTAGTGAGCGTCCACACTGGATTCGTTGGAAACCGCCGGTTGCGTCTCTTTCTTGCACTTTTGCACATACTCATCTATTTTTTGCCAGCCCTGTTTTCTTCTAGTTTCTCTTAGTTTCTGCTCCTCAACCGATTGATGGTATAGCATCGTACAATGGTCAAACAAGATGGGGTTATGATCCATGAACACTTTTAGAGCTCCGAACGCAAACTGATGGATACTCTTATTCCAATTGGACGTGGCCAGATTGTGTGGTGGGATGTGACTGAAATCTTCCATGTCCATATTGTGCTGCGGCGTAGAAAACGAGTCATAGTATTCCTCATCAGTCATATCATGAATCATGTTGGTATCTTCGTTTAGCCCTGGAATACCATTCCCGTTGTTGACTTCCATCTCATTATTCATTGTTAGCCCTGTATCGATCATGTTACCGTTTTTATCAGTTAGGGTATCAGGGTTTTCGAGAAGCTTCTGCTTGAGTTTTCCATTGGCTATTCCCGGCTGCGTTGCATTTGTCAATTCATACAATGAAGCGAAGATGACGGGAAGCACAATTTCAGCGTTCTCCGTCACCAACGTCAAAAAGTACTCATTTTGCCAGAAACACAACACTTTTTCACTCACTTGGAAATGCGACGAGGCAATACACTTCAGTAGTTGTGCAAATAAAGGTATCTGTACTTTGACGAATTCACTTGGTTCCATGACCTCGAATATGTCTTCGATCTCGTTCAAGAACATGACTTCCTTTGGCGAGTTTATCTTGGGCCAGAACCGCAAAAGACCCATAATCACGTCTTCAGTCAAAGAGGGATCCTTTTCCAAAAACTGAACGATACAATATGCCAATTGCGGGTGATACAAGGATAATGACTTAACCTTGTGCAATGGAAGAAGCACTCTGATTAGAAAGATTTTGTGCTCATCTTTCAAAGGTAAAGCAAAACCGTTGATAATTGAGCCCAAAATTTCCAAGAGCTCACCGATTCCATTGAACCTTTGGGTCTCATAAGTAAATTGCAAGAACACATTGTTTATGGACTTTCTAATAAAAGACCTCAAGCTCAAAAACTTCCCGTAGATTCTATGCAAGGTTGTCTTTAAGCAGTCTCTTTCTCTAGGATCCTCGCTATCAAATAACTCCAAAATGCGCAAGACAAATTCATGATCAATGTACTGCTTGGCCACTTGATGATGAAAGTCCGGACTCTCAACAAAACGTAAGAAAAATTCGTAGATCGATTGCATATGAGGCCAAGCCAATTCCGATACCGGCTCATCCTCATCTGGATCGAACAATTCACCGATTGGGTTCACAGGAGGAGGAATTGGACGGAACAAATTCCTTTTGAACATTGAGATCACGTGGCTGTACATCTCGTCCGTATAGTTAAACCTATTGCTAACGATGAATTGGATAAGTTCCTGTAGCGTGATTCTCTTGATCTCCTTACCTCTAATGTCTTGCGTTGGATCGTTGAAGTCGAAGATGATATTACACTGGTCGACCTTCTGATTGAAGAGAGAGATTTGCTCTTCTGGCGCAACCTCATCGAAATTTGGAAGCTTGACAATCTCCTGATTCAAATCGGAACTTGTAGGCTCAAACCGCAGGGAGGAGTGCCTTTTAGGTGCGGATATCATATCGATATCAAATACCTCCTTATTGGGAGAGCTGATATTAGGGTTTAGAGGAATTGGATGGCCTTGCAGGGAGTGAGTACCTAGCCTACCATCTAGCATCGTGGTCCCAGCGGCGTTTGCACCAGTGTTCCCGCTGCTGTTTAGCGTTGGTGAGCTTGGGGTCGGCGTAACAGGCGTCGTCTTTGCAAGCGACGTTTGCACCGGCTCATTAATCACGATTTTTGGAGATCCCGCAGAAACAGCCGAACCTGAATTCACGACAGGAAATCCCGGACCTGAAGGGGGAGGTGTTTTTGGCAGGACCATAGTCAGCAGGCCAAACTGAGCGACGGCAGCGGGATTATTCTGTAAGAGCTCACCCAGGTCTTTCAGCTGCGATGACAGTTGCGATTGCAGTTGCAGTTGCAGCTGTACAGACAACGATTCGTTCGCCAGCAGATCATTCACATCGAGTTTCGAGGAGCTGGGCGAGGTTGACTTCAACGAGGAGCTTGCGCTTGAAGTTTTTGGAACCGAAGACGAGGACAGCAGCACCTTTTTTTGTGCATCCTTTTCCTTGGCGGCAGTATCCTTGGAAGAACCCTCCTTCAGATCTTTTTTGTCGCTCCGTTTCGACAGAGACAGCGCTTTATTTCTCGTGAGCCGATTCTTAAATCCTTTCATCATCTTGAAGATTGATGCGTATTTTCGTTGGAAGGGATATTGGCCGGCTGGTTATTTCTTCTTCTTGTAAGTATCTAAAGACACAACTCTGAACAACGTCTCTAAGTATGGATTCAGATTTAGCCCAGAGAAATATAACAAGATCACAAAAGAAACCGGGACCTGGAATTGGAGCTAGTGCAGAATAAGCAAATAAGTCCACGTGATTCGGGTGACACCAGCGATAAGAAAAAAGAAAGGACGAGCGGGCGTTCAGCACTACACCAAGTTTGTTTGTATCGAGAGATATGCTTCCACGCTCAGCTTAATTAGGGATGGGAATCAATGACCGAAGTCTCCGTATGCCTGTTTCGATAATCGGGAAAATGACTCTTTGTAGGAATACAAAAACAGTTATTTTTTCCAATGAGCCGGAGATCCAGTTGGTCTTGGGCGGTTGAGCAGAAATTCTTGGATTCTTCTTTCTAATCCAAAAGAGATATGGATATAAATATGTAGATATGTGTATGGAAATGGACCTGAGGAAAACTCAACGTGATTGAGATTGTGGGCAGAGCGTCAGTCCACAAGGAGTCAAGGTAGGGGAAAGACTCGAAAATTGGTGATTGAAAGGCTCAAGAGTATACAATAGGATTGGAAATTTCCCACTGGATTTGGTATGGCACTCTGAGGGTTTGGGGGTGGGACAGCCCATACTAAAAGCGGGTGCTCTGGTGTATGGAATCACGCCTCGGCGCGGGAAATGTGGTGCGCGCACGACGGCAATGCTGCCGCTAAATTTACAGCCCGACCTGGCAACCTGGCAAACACCGGGAGGTACAGGCAGGGCAGACCTACGGATACAATGTATGAGTGAGCCCAGGTGCTGGAGATGATTTATGAGAGTAGACTATTTTTTTTTGGTTTCCGGAATTCTGATATATTTTGCCATTTTGATATATTCTGAAATCTTGGTGTTTTGCCATTTTGGTGGTTTGCCATTTTGGTGTTTTCAAACTCCACGTCAAGTACTTTCAAAGAAGCTTCCCGGTGCCACAGATACTACTTTGGTACAGGTTCTGTCTTTGAACATACTACCAATTACCTGAACTATTTCGAATTTTTGGCAAATGGCGCGGACGGTTTATTATTTGAGAAATTCTTTATTCCCATGTTTTGATTTCAGTACAGTGAGCGGGCCTTGCCCTCAATTTAACTAATAATAAAGAATCTTTCTTGCGCGAGGGCACCCTCGAACATGCCTGAGAGGATATTTAGTCCAGACTATAGTGCTAAGGGTAGAGAAGTGGTGAAGAATCGAAGAGTCTAGTTACGGATACAAATCGACGATTTTATGAGTGAGATCTGAATGAATTTTTCATTATTTTTTGAGTGAGATCTAATTGAGATTTTTATTATTTTTTGAGTGAGCTTTAAGTGAATTTTTCATTATATTTTGACTGAGCTTTAATTGAATTTCTTATTTTTTTTGAGTGAGATCTAATTGGATTTCTTATTTTTTTTGACTGAGCTTTAATTGAATTTCTTATTTTTTTTTGAGTGAGATCTGAATGAAATTTCTATTATTTAAAGAGTGAGATCTGAATGAAAGTTTCATCAGGCCCTTAGTCAAAGCTGAATTCTCTCTGGATAATTTCTCACAATTTCCTTGCGGTGTTGCTAGTTGTTTGATTACGGCCTCCTTTGGGAAGCTTAAGAAGCTTGCGAGACGGCAACAAGTTTACATCCACAAGAGACGACACGACAGGAAACTCGAATAAAAACACTTTCCATATCGCCCGGAATTTCTTTTTAAGCCATAGACTTAGCTATAAGCGCATTTCAAGTCGTTTTTCAATTATATGACATGCCCAAAAATTCATGGAATTTGAGGGTTTTGCTTTAAGTTCGATTGCGCGTCCGGAGCCTGCTCCATTTCTCCATTCATCGAATTTGCTTAATTTAGATCACGCAACATCGCGCCCAGAGCCATGACGTAATTCTGGAGCCGCACCGGCGGAGATAAAGGAGCGAGAGTGGGAGTGAGAGTGGGAGTGGTAATGAATTCTACTTGTTTGCCTTAGATCAGATAAGTTTGGAATTTGCATTTCAAATATCTCAAATATCTGGGAAACCTTGGGCCGTAATTTTACATTGCCACCAAACATTGTCGAGCGTGGCAAGTGTTTGATTTCAATCTACCTAGTTAGCCTAACCCGACGCCATGACAAACTCCTTCGTTTCAAGTATTCAAAAGTTTCAGATATGCTTCAAATATGTCAAATGAATCCCTGATATTTAAAACCTGGGCCGTAATTTTCCATTTCCATCAAGCATTGTCGACCGTGGCAAGTGTTTGATTTCAATCTACCTAGTTAGGCTAACCCGACACCATGGCAAACTCCTTCGTTTCGAGTATTCAAAAGTTTCAGATATGCTTCAAATAAGTCAAATATCTCAAATATCTGGGAAGCCTTGGGCCGTAATTTTACATTGCCACCAAACATTGTCGACCGTGGCAAGTGTTCGATTTCAATCTACCTAGTTAGCCTAACCCGACACCATGTATGGAGCATGTTTGAATTGATATCTGGAATTATAATATCCAAATTGAATATCCGCACTCCAAATAATATGGTCGTATATTGGATTGAAATCCCGAAATAATCATTTGAGCAACAATGAACGGGAGTAAGAGTGGGAGTTAGAGTGGGAGTAAAAGTGGGAGTGAGACTGAGACTGTGAATGGGACAGAGTAAGAGCGGGAGTGTTAGTGATGGTGTTGGTAATACTGTTAGATGCGCTATATGCACACAGGATATGAATGATTGATAGTTTAGGTGTAAAGGGGTAGGGTCGTAATGAGTTTATGACCTCATCTATGTGGATATTATCTGCATTATTTCATTTGAAGAAGGGAAAATATGATTCTCTTTCTTGTCTTAGAAGAAAAAATTTCCTCGCTTCTGTGTCTCTGGTCGAGTTCGAGAGAGATCGCATTAGGCACAAGGCTCACTGTCGAAAATTGGCTAGAGTACCCATAGCCAGCTGGAATCAACGATGGTGAGGTTTGTGAGCCACGCCCTTCCCACCAAATATCTCCCGCAATTGGGTACTTTTATATAGTGCCAATACTTGACTTACGAAAAAAAATCAGAAAGTTAGAAACGCTGGAGTGAGAGCTGGAGTGAGAGCTGGAGTGAGAGTGAGAGTGAGAGTGAGAGTGAGAGTGAGAGTGAGAGTGAGCGTGGGAGCTGGAGTGCGAAATGGAAAAATGACAGAATATGAAAAAGGAAGTGTTCCCATTTTAGTAAGATATGATATTATCAAAATGGAGCCACGAAAGTATGAAGAGGAATCAAAGTATGCAAATCGTTGAACTCAAAAATGAAAGGTATAAGATGTAAGATCCTCAATTCTTTTTAAGGTTGAATCTTCAATTCTCAAAGTTATTGCTGCGAAATTGAACCACGAATCCAACTTCTTCGAACACGACTTAGTGACTAAAACTGGACTGTATGGTCGTCAAGGAGTAGATGTATATTCTAGAGACTAAAGTAAGCTTTGGTGCAGACGGGTCGTACCAGAACCACTGTACGTGCCCTCGCTTGCCTTCTGGCCTAAAGCAGAAGCTCTGAGAGCACTTCCATACTCTCGTAGCTTAACAGTCAAAAGGGCTCAGAGTTTCATGTCAGGTCTCGCCAAAACCATCAGTTGGCATTAATTGATATGAACGTTGATCTCTTTATAACTTTGTATTTCTTGAAATGGATGCTCACATAATCCATCCTGATCAAGCGGGAAGCACTAAATCAGAGAAACCTTTTCAGAGGCCTATGATCGTACTGACCATTAAACTCCAAGATTTGGGACGTGTGCAAATTGGGACGATCGCGATTTGGGAGCGCCGCACTGAAGAAGAATCCGTATTTGTTTATGCAGGATTGTCTGTATTAAAGAAAAGTGAGAGTTGGGAATCTCTACTGTTCAGAAACTTGGCCATTTTCCCAATTTGGGACAAGGTTGTAACCTGCTTTTTCGGCCTTGAGGCCCATTAAATTCAAATTTCAGCTTGCTCTAAACATAGACGAGTCAGTGAGCAACCTCTAGGTATCTAAAAACACTCGTTAAGCTTAACAATCTCTAAGTTGTTTGCTCTCAATCTGGGCACGGTTGCGAACTTCAATTTCATAAGTTACCGTCATAATGACAAGAGACCACTACCGTCTGTTGACCAATTCTGATGAAAGTAAATCGCCGGCGTTTGGGGCTGATACGTCGCCTGGAAACATAAGATTTCCTTAGACATACTGTGATTTGGTATCACAGGGTATGAAAACACCAAGTCACAAGTCTCGATAAAACACTGCTAAAATAAAGGAGGACGTTTCATACAAACTATATAGCAGAAAGTTCGCCCCTTAAAGTGCAAAGAGAGATCTTTTTGGCCAACGAAAGAGTCACCGCTGCTGAAAGTGTCCATGGTGGATCGAGCATTGAAGACTTTCTTAGTCCCGAAGACCAGGATGAATTACCGATATTTGTGATTTCTGCTATTTCTGAAATCATTCAGTGGAATTTTCCAGATTCCATGTAGGATGACGAAAACGAATGTTTCGAAAATGATGGGTCTTGTCTTGAAGATGATGAATCTTGGCATACAAGTTGGCAGAGCTGGTCAAGGGCTTTCGAGTAAAAACACAATGGGTTTTGCCGATTACACGTCAAACAGGAGCACTCTTTGAAAAGAAATTCTATGGCGGCGCAATCCGATTTGGACGATTTAACGAGTGTCTCACTCAAACAGCGAAAGAATCGATGTTTTCAGACTAAACACGGGTATTTGGCGGGCCTGAACAAATGCAATGGTGCCAACTATCCGTGTAAAGCAACAGCCATTGAAGCTCAGTTTGAAAGGACAGGAAAAACGTCTCTCCAACCGGTTCAGCATGATCCCGTCAAGGTGTGCTTGGGTGACAACGAAGTGGAGCTAAAGGTGCTTCTTCGAAATATTTGCCCAGATTAAGACACTAATAACTACGCCAGTTCATTAATTTAGAGGCAAGTATTCAATCATTTGTGGAAGCGTGAGTGAAATGAGAGCTCTTTTATTTAGAAAATTTCATTTCCCAATCAGAAAAAACCTGCTAGTCACATTTCCTATTGAGAAAATCCAGTCAACAAAATGTCCCAATGTTCTGGAATCCCAAGTAGTGGAGTAATGAAACCAACGAAAGCAAACTAGAGACTGGAACTTGAAGACCTAGAGCCAACAAAACAGAGGACCAGTATCTCAGATTGCGGCCCAACCCTCAAGTTATGGATAATTTCCACAGGCACAATGCCGCATACACTTTCAAGTCAAAGATGTATGATGTCACAGGCGAAAGTAGAACTAAGCCCCTGAGCTTATCTTAGACTCTAGGATAGGCATCTAACCCCAGGCAACCCTACCATCCCATGACGTTCGTCACTGTTATGTCAAAGATGTATATTGCCACCTTTTCTCCAGCACTCTCTCCAGTACTTTTTTCCGTTATTCTCATTGAAGTCCGCATTATTGAGCACCTCTACTCCGTCCATAAACATATCGCTCTTTCAAACCAACCCTACAGACCCATCTCTAAATCCCCCTTGTATTCACACCTACTTCTCGGAATTCTCCATCAGAAGATAACAATTCCAGCCAATACTAACCACATTTACCGTAAGCAAACGGAACTGGGCCGGCACAAAGCCAAAGTTCGCCAACTGAACCGCAGGCCACACGGCCCAGTTTGCGCGTGCCGTGTCCCACCACGTGTGCTGCAATTTGGCGGCAATGGCCCCACGCACGTCTTGCGGAGCCTCCATTGCCGTCATACAAGAAAAGTATAAGGGGATTCCAATGAACGGCGCAAACACAAATTGGTCCAAAGCGACCCGTGCAATTGTATTGACGGCGGCGTTTTTGCCCACGGAGATTTTCGATAACGCGCCAAACCATTTTCCTGCCAATGGCCCAAACACAAGTGACCCGTACGTGACTGCCCGCAACGTGCGCGGCACATCGTAGCCCGAGCCTGAAGTTTGGGGCGAGTTTCCAACTTTCTCTCCAACTTCAAGTGTTCGACTATTATTTTTCTGCCTCAATTCAAGCTGCTGTGCGAGAAAATCGCCCGCACCGAAAAGAAACCCCGTGGTTATAATGTTTGTGGCCAACGGCCGAGTTTTTACTAGATGATTGTACCTGCGAAAAAAAGACGACATCGGGTAAGCTTTGTTGAATGGACGTGTAACTTGATGGCTGAAGCTTGATGGATTGATAGTTGGTCAATTTTAGCTTAGCGAATTTCTGAAAATAACTTAGACAAATTCACCGGGAACAAATGAAACAAGAAAACCAGGCGGCCTGAATAAAATCTAACAGTGGCAATTTCGCAGCAATCGAGCCCAGATCCGCGAGACTTGGTGCCCTTTTTATAACCACACGTGCGGCTTGATCGGCACTGCAGCAATTTCTAAGCGCAGGGAACGGAGAAAGAATGAATGGGTACGTGAGACGAATTGATTTCGGATAGGGCGGGACTGCCATTTCCGGGCAATTCATGGCAATTTTTGGAGCTTGTGGTATTTTCTTGAATCTGATTAACTTGATTAGAAAGTTTTTCAAGTGGCTCAGTGCACAGTGATACTTCTATTGATTCTCAAATTGCACACAGTAGGTAAAACAGGTGGCCTGCTATGGACGAAGACTTCAACTGTAAGGAGAAATTTTTTGATCATCTCCATTTTCTAACACCTGTAAAAGTTCGGGTTCGAGATGGCCAGAATCCAAGAAGCGAGGGAGCTCAATTCAGAGACTCTTCTCACTTAAAAACTAGACTGCAGGGTTCGCTTGGGTCGAGTTACAGGCAAAGAAAATCTCGAATTCTGGAATTCTTCTGGTACTTGCTATAAGAATTAAGATCTAATTAGTGGCGGCAAGTTTCTTTCTGTGATTTTTAAATGCTACAGGAAATCAAGTCATGCTTCACTGTTTTGTTGTTTGACGACATGAACCGTTGAGTACTGTACGTGATTGCACAGGGCCGTGAATCGATCTGCCCCTGCTAGCTAGTGCATTAGAAAAAAGCCCGCCCTCGAGTTTCCGACCTTTAATTCATCACAAGGAGCATTATCCTTATATCCTTATACGTTAACGTCGATTTTTAGTTTGATCCATGTCCTGCCGGAGTTGTCAATTGAGGCTCAAGGCTTTTCTTTTTGTTCTCCTGCAACCGGCACTGATTTTCTTGTCGAAGCTGACATCTTCGTTTCCGCTCTTACCCATTTGAGCAGAGAAAGTATGCCTTCATCGATAGAATCTCCGGTTAGGTCGACTTATTTGATGCCAATCGTTTAAAGGGAACTCTCCGCAACATATATCTGCAACATTTCTCTGACGACGAGGAAACAGGATCTCCACACCCTATGAAGACGTCAAATCTTGTCCTATTATTAAAAACCCTACTCGATAGATGTAACCAGTTCGAACTTATGTTGGAACACACCCAGAGATAGTCATAGAACTCATCTCAGGCGGAAGTCCCCCCGAGCTTCTCTTTTTGCTTAAGGCACACATCGCATAACTTACATTAGCGGCGCAGTTCAGCAATCTCATAGAGCATGCCGATAGCAAACTTGAATTTCGGACCCTTTTCAATTGAGCAGAATCTTACTCATCTGGAGTTCTTGAGCCAATACTAACGTAAAGCGCGAGCCGTTCAAATAGAGAATGATTTTGAAGAAGCATTCGGAATCTGCATTCGTTAGAGACAACTTCTAATGGATCATGTTCTAGATCACGCGATTCTTTCTCATGCTTCTTGAAAATACAAGGCTATCGTGCCTCCTCTCCGTGGGGGTGCTAGATGAACCTCTATGCAACAGAACAGTGGCGAGTTGGAACAAAGCAAAGTAGACCAAAATGCAAGAAAATTCACGTTTTTGACTCCGAACACCAAACAAAATATTTGGCTAAACGTGAAGAATTCTGGCATTCCTACTTTGAAGATTGTCACTTCCTCTTAGTGGCGAAGCATTTACGGGACATCTAGAGCTCGAACTTTGCACTCTTGTTTTCTCCCGAGATTCCCGTTGTGCATCAAAGAATCGTCAGAAAAGCTCTAGAGTTGCTGAGATAGTTAAGGTCTTCAAAGAATAAAATCAGGATTCAGGACCAAAACGTTAAATGGAATGAAGAAACGTGGAAACTTATCATTAAGTATGATGGAGAAAGTCATATACTCCCGAAAATTACCAAGGGTATGATTTCCGTGCAAGAGAAAATCAAGAGATATTCAATCTATCATCACTTCCTTATACTGCTTATATATTATTGGGCAGAATTGGCAGATTTGGGCAAAACAGTTGTTATATCGCTATTCAAAGCCTCTTCCAATTTTGATCAAATTTTCTGATCATATATTCTGCTCATATATTCTGATCATATCTTCTGATCATATTTCCTGATCAAATCTTCTGATCAAATCTTCTGATCAAATTTTCTGATCATATTTTCTGATCGAATCTTCTGATCATATATTCACAGATACTTTAAAACTACCTTACCGAATGATATTTGTGTTGGAACAAATATCTTAGATACTGCTTGGTATCAATTTTTCGAAACCTTCACCTCTGTCTCAACTTGTGCAACGACCTGTTTTCCGGAATGTGTGGAATTGGGATCAAAATTCCAAAATTCGGCCCTCACTTCGAATACAGAACAGGGCTTTAAGCAAGGCCAATGGTTGATTGGGGTGCCCACATTAGTTTCGGGTGCACTTACCACATAATACGGTCCATATCAGAGAGTGAATCAAGAGGGCATTCAAGGATTTTTTATGTTTGGGCCTTGTACGTCCCCTGGGCAGACAATCATACGTATAACAGAGTCTGAAGTCGATTGAAAGTTGAAAATGAGCTAAAGTTTATGGCGGCGAATTTGGATTAATGCAAATATAAATGTTCTCTGCTCTGTTGTTACACACATTGTCAACTCGAGGGAAGTCCGTGTCATGGTCAAGAGTTGTGCAACTTTCTATTAAAGTGGGAAGAATATAGAAATGATATTAGCTATACCGGCCACAATGACAATAGAAACTAGTCTTCTAGAGATGCAGACTCCTCCAAATAAGCAGTTAGCAGTTTGAAGCAAAATCAAGACCAGAAAAGTCTACGTCATAGCGACAAAACTGACGTTGAAGGTTTTAAACTTTTTTGGATTGGCAATGGCAATTGACACGAATCCAATTATAACAGTGTGTTAGTTTCACTTAGGTACCTAAGCTTGCTAATCACACCCATAAACTCTTCCAGAGCTTGGATTCCAACATTATTTTCTGATTTTTTCTTGATTTTTCTTGTTTATAAAGCTTGAAGGTAATTATAAGTTTCCCAAAACCCCTGCAATGTCCCTCTATACATGACATTGCCCTAACCTTCGATTTGTGTGAATATGTTTGAATATGTTTGCACCGGTACGATGTACCTTGCTAGTAAAATGAACGTAATTGGCATGCTTTCTGCACGAAATGAAAATGTCTATGGCCTCTGCCCTGTATAACTATGAGTAGTTAGCTTCCAGGACCAATAACATAAAAGGCGATATCCACCATTGATAATAACAATCAGCAACAGTGGCGCAATTTATGCATAGACCATTGTTTGTTCCTCGTCGGCGGTCTCAATGTCCACGAGCTCTTCAAGGACCTTTCCGCTGCCTTTCCCGTGGCCGCTAGTGTTATGCACGAAACTCAAAAAACAGTTCCACCCGATCGACCAGATGTTGGACACGACTATCCGGAGATGGACGGGTACACAGAACAAGTTAAAGAGCTGCAAAGGTGTCCAGACGGTCCAGTTTGCCTTCAACACATTCCACCAGTTGTTCCGCAATTTCTCCTCCGCAACGGCCAACGGATCCAGATGGAACGCCAAGGCACTCATCACGGTATTGTACATGGGGATCCAAATCAAGCCCGGCATGAGAAGAGCGTCGACAACGAGCCTGAACAAATTATCATGGATGTGAATCGCCGAGGGCCGCATGGTAGACCGTTTCATTGAAGAGAGAAACGGGCTCATGATGAAAGGAAGCGTTTTAGTGGTCCATTTCACCGAAACAGGCCCGAAAAAGAAGCACCCATAGATCATGGCTCGCACAGTTCTGTCCAGATGATACACTGCAGGCTTTTCTGGGTCGTCATCAACGTGGTGTGGGAAAAGATACTGTGCTAGCAAGTCGCCCGTGCCAAAAAACACCCCACTCCCGACCATATTGGTCTTGTAGGGATGTGTCTTGAGCAAACGATTATAGAATTTGAACGGGCCCGTCATAAATTATTTACCACGTCGAAATTTCAAAACCCCAAAAATCGGCTTTGCGGAAACAGCCTGGTTATTTATAGGGGTACCTGTTTTTTTGCTCGTGGCTCCTCGCTTATGTACCCACAAGCGATCTTCGGACTCTAAATGCCGGGTCCAGTCTCAACAACTGAAAAAAAAACCCATCTTGCGCATATGCCCCCCAGAGACTAGATACCGGTTTGGTGATGCGATAACAGATGCGAGGGTCTTGAGCATAGGAAAAAAAGACCAGAATATAGATAAAGCGGGGGTAATTAGGACGAAAAAAAATAAAAACAGTAAAAAAATCCGGTTATCTTTTTTTGCCAGACACGGTTTTAAGAAGAAAATAGGGGGCAATGACACGTTGGGCCGAGATGTTTTGTTTCTTAATGCACACTCAGGGCCAACAATGCCCTCGGAATTCAGGCGGCTCGAACAAACACTGCCACTATTACGAAGGGCCGCACCAGACCTCGCGGTGACTTTCCGCAACTAAGATTCGAGTCTTTGCGAGAGTGTGTATCTGTGTAGCGTTTCCGCGAGGATGCACGGGATTACATACAGGACAGCATGGTCACGTGACCTAGGGCTGGCAAAATTCGTGGGTCCCCGCGTTGAATCCTGGTTCTACCGATCTGGTAAGAACGGTATTCCTGGAGTTTATATATGCTTCTCTCTGGCCGTTATCGAGGAAAAGCTTACATACAAATGTCATTCATCCTGGTTACTTGATCTGTTACGAGATCATCTTCCATAACGAGATTTTTCTGAAATTGTTTGGGGGATCAGCCCCTAAATGGCATTCTGAAAACCTGTTACAACTATTTTGTGCAATTTTTTGAGCAACTGACAAACATGCACGGGCATTCCAATACTTAGTGTGTCCTATATGGCGTCTTTCTGCTTTCTTTAGCGCAGTTACGCGCAAACGTGTATGTTTCTTCGCTTCTTCAGGGAGTATAAACACCTCTTCAGGGAGTGTGCACACCCATTCTTGCTTTACATCACGTGTACATAATTTTCTTTGTTTGTATGGGCTCGTAGAATCAAGTGGTCATAGCCCCAACTCTAGGTGTATATATCACAACTGTATTGCTCAACTTTGGCTCTAGCTTCACCTTTAGAACGTATCGAATAATGAGCTCTCAAGATAATTTGCACAATTGCACAAGAGGAATTGCTCGAGCTTCGAAAAGAGCACGTCTCACTAGAGTAAGAAACTAAACTATTTCTTAAGCACCAAACAAGGCTCTAAGACCATGCAGAAAGCGAGGGGAAATCTTGCTCAGTCTGAACTTCAAGACGACTATAGGAGGAATTTGGGTATTTTATCAGTCAAAAACTGTATTTTGTGTCGATCTGTTTGAGATTAAGTCGATCTAATGATCCTAATCGGCTCAAAACGGTAAATATCGTCAATGCGGCTATTCAGACCTCGAAGACCGATTGTTTCTTCGGGTTCAAAGAAAAGATCGCGATAGTCTTAGGAGAAGTTTCATTTGAAAGAGACGTTAAATTCTTGGAGAGCAACCAAATCTGGCGCCAATCCACCCAAGTTTTCGAATGGCTGGCTCGGTGAATTTTAGGAAGGATATCATATTTTTTTATCGAGTTTGTTATGAAGAAGCTGACGGTATCGAAGAATCAAATCATGGAGATCTCAGCAAATATTTTCGTCCTGTTGTAGATTTAAGTCTCGCCAGTATTCATAAATTTTTTGACTCGGGGTTTTCTGGGTCAGCTTTCCTGAAAGAGGCCTCTCGTTCCAGAAAGCCAACAAGGAGAAGGACATGAAGCGGAGAATCACTGTGAATTCTTGCTGCCTTAAAATGGTAGTCACAAAACGAAGGCCAGACTTATTGATAAGAGAGTACTTTGTAATTAACTTCAAAAGAATAACAAGAACTTTCGCTTTTCGATGTTGAATGTGAGTTTAACAACACCACTCGGATGACCACCGAGATTATGATTAGGTGGTTGCTAGATCGGTCGAGAAACTTGTGAGTGAGATGGAATTACAGCAGCCCCGTGAGCTAGGAGACTCAATTCGGGATGAGATTCAGCCAATCATCGAAAAAATAGTGAGAGATACGAAACCGTGGTAATTGCAAAGCGGGCGTACTCATGCGAGAGCTCGAGAGCACATAATGGCAATGATCGAGAACTTGGAAGAGTCAATGACATCCTAGAAGCATCACAGCGACGTAATAACGAATTCAGAGAATTTCGGAGAGATATTTTTGGAATTAGCTCGACGACGGATATCTTCAGGTTTGGTCAAATCATTAGGCAAAGTATATGAAGCGTATTATCGATAGCAGCAAATCATATTACGAGAAACCAGGAATAGGGCGCGGGGTTACTGCTAATTAGGGCAAATCGTGCCCGAGATTCTGATCCAATTAAATATTACTGGGTGGCGATTGGAAGTTTTGGTACCGTTGAAGTCAGAATTGACCTTTTTACGTAAAATCATCTCGTCACCTGGCTGATAACCTGAGGAGGCCGTGCCTTTGACGCTAGACGCTGATCAGAAAGCAGAGGTCACGTGACATATACCACGTGCAAGAATCACGTGCTAAATTTTACATGCCACGTATTACATGCCAGTTCTTGTCGGCCCGGCCCCGAGCAACCTAAACCACTTTCGCGACATTATGAGCCCTGATTGGCTTCTTTATTGCTAGTCATCCGTTTTGGTCTCTCTGGTTACACATTAGTTTCAGCCGCTTGGATTTCTTTTTCTTTCTTGCCTTCCCATTCTTGGAATGTGATATTCTTTATTTTGCTGAAGAAGAAAAACTTTATAAAAAGGGGCAAATCTGTGAAGAAGTACAAACGAAAAAGGTCACTGGTTGTTTTCGTAGCTCTAAACAGATCCGAGTCATGGTGATTATAGGGGCAGTCCTTATCTGTATTTGGCCCTTATAGTCGCTTGGCGGTTGGTGATGACACGGCTAGGGACTGCATATAGAGCACCGCGTCCTGCACGCTTTCACAGTGGAACCTTCCTTGCTTAGGGAAACGAGTATTGTTCTCGAGTTTTGGCAGGTAATTGGTGTGCAAAACCATAACAATAACTCGATTTATTTAGTAACAAGCCAATTATTTGAGCATAATTATTCTTGGAAATGGCTTTAAATGATTGGCCTCATACGAATACCTGGAGTTCCTCGGGCTATGTTATCCTCATTTCCCAAGGTGGCTGGTTGAATCGACAATTCCTGCATGGAAGCAGTTATTACGCCCACGTATTATTCCGCCCTTGGACGTCCACGGTTGAGCATAATTATCCACGCTATCTGCTTGTTTTCTCTTGACTTTTCCGGATTTTTCCTTCTCTTTCTTTTTGCCACACGCACTTCCTGACCTTGATTCTAACCTAAAAATGCACAGAACTTACTCTATGAGATCCCAAAGGGCTCCAACCGCCGCCCAATTGCAGGCTCCTCCACCACCACCATCGTCGACCAAGTCGAAGTTTTTCGGCAAGGGATCACTTTCCCACTCGATCAGAAGATCGGCTGCAGGTGCAATGGGCCCCGAAATGGCCAGGAAATTGGCTCAGTTGATCAAGATGGAGAAGAACTTGATGAGATCCATCGAAATCACCGCCACAGAGAGAAAGGAGGTGGCCAGACAATTGTCTGTTTGGGGTGAAGGGAACGATGACGATATTTCCGACATCACCGACAAATTGGGTGTTTTGATCTACGAGATCGGAGAGTTGGAGGACCAATTCATCGACAGATACGACCAATACAGAATCACCATGAAGTCCATCAGAGACATCGAGGGTTCTGTGCAACCATCCAGAGAGAGAAAGCAGAAGATCACCGACCAAATCGCTTACTTGAAATACAAGGACCCTCAATCTCCCAAAATCAACGTTTTGGAGCAAGAGTTGGTTAGAGCCGAGGCGGAGTCCTTGGTTGCTGAGGCGCAATTGTCCAATATCACCAGAGAGAAATTGAAGACTGCTTTCAACTACCAATTCGACTCGATGCGCGAGCACGCTGAGAAAATCGCCTTGATTGCTGGTTACGGAAAGGCTTTGTTGGAGTTGTTGGACGAGTCTCCTGTCACTCCTGGCGAGACCAGAGCTGCTTACGATGGCTACGAGTCGTCCAAGCAAATCATCATTGACGCTGAAAACGCCTTGGCTTCTTGGACTTTCGACTCTGCTGTGGTCAAGCCAACATTGTCGTTTGCTGCCCATGAGGAGGACTACGATGACGACGAATTGGCTGAGGAGGCCGAGAACTTGAAGATCACCGAGGGTGAATGGGCCAACGAGGGTAAGGCCACTGCTTAAATGGCACAACTTAAGATGAGATAAGATATTGATGGGTTTAATCACCCACATAAAACGTTTAGCTAAAGTTTTTATGTATCACTACAAAAGTGTTTGTTTCCAATCACAAAATTCACCAGGAAGTCGTAGATAAGCATCTTATTAGTAGTCAATGAGTTAAACCGCGAGAATGGAAGAAAGCGATAACAAAGAAAAGAGCAAAATCTTCACAACTTACTTTGTCGGTGACAACACAATCAGGACAAAAAGCGACGAATTGCTGAAATGCCCTTCGGTTTTCTTGATCGAAACTCACCTATGGAGTTTGTAGGTGCTAGTGGATTAACTTTAAGTAAAGGTTTCGTATCTGTCACTACAGGATTGTTTGTCACTCGGGATTTTGATCAACAAGCTATCGAATATTAAAAGTTACGCCGATAAACGCATTAATAATAAACTCATTACCAAACTGATAAAAAGTTGATGTTGGCACTGTCAATTAAAGACGGCTCGGCCGTGCAATACACGGGTAGGTGTATGAATAATAAGCCCCTGTTTACAGTAGATTGACCCCGCACTCGGCCACCTCGAAGCCCAGTTTTGCCCTCAACTTCAAATTTCACACGAAACTAACTGAAAATAAAAATGAGCACCTCTTAAATATTCAATAATTAGAGGGCATCGATTAATTGTATTTCCAGAAATTCCACATATCCAACACAGATAGGGACACACTGCTTGGAACCGCGCCAACTTCGCCCTTTGGGCTTTCCTGCTATACATCTGTCGACAATACATTTTTTCGGCCTCCTCTACAGAAAGGCCACTTTCAAAAATGGATTGTTTTTTGGGCTGTGACTTTTCATTTCCTAAAATTTTGTAGCGGTGCGCTCACGAGTCACTTCATGTGCGAGCACATGGGCAGATTGAAAGTGCATGGGCGACATTTCTACAAGTGAGTCGAATTTCTCCTTCAATGGGCTTCTGATCTCTTTAGGTACTCAAGAAAGCTTCTTTCAAGTAAGGGCAATTAGCCGATTCAAGTCTTTGAATCTAGTTGGAGTCCTGGGGCTATCGTGAGAGTTTTCCTGTCCATCCTCTTGCATTACTTCTGTTTGCTTTGCTGGTTCATAGAGTGACGCCCAAACGTTATGATGCAGCTAAGAAATCACAAGATTATGAACATGGGGGAGCAAGCAAGCGTTCTGAATGTACTTATGATATTCTTCCGCCTGAAGGCTTGATTTCTTGTCTCAGAAGGATGTATATGCTTTGAGAAACTCAAACTTATCAATGCTGCACACTCTCAATTTTATTCTCTCATTATTAAGCTCTCTTTATGCCCGAATCATGACTGAAGAACATACAATATCAAGGGCATGACGACAAATAAAAGAATGAAGTGGCATGCGTTGTAGTTTTATGCAATTTCTCCCACAAATACCCGACAACTCTGGTGTTGAATGACTTCTGTGTCCAACATAAAGTAAGAGACGGTGTTTTCCCCTCGCACTCAAAGGCATTGAAGGAATGAAAGTTTTCTTTCGCTATTGCATACCAAGTTGGTTATTGGTATATTCATTTGGACTACTGCTCAAACACTATTCTTTCGGTAAGCCCATGTACCAACCCTTTTGCAACTCAGCGGCTGCAAAAACAACAAAAGGGGGTAGCGCGACACATCCTGCGCTCATACACTCGATTTTACTGACCCACTCCCGATTTCCGGGTTGTATCGTCTCAGGGTCATCGCGGAATTGGTCCTTGTGACAACTTCAGTCTTTGCCAAAGCTCCAGCCGCAATACCAGTCTCGTCAACGTTGTAGACATCGCTGTGCGCGATTCCGAATTCTATGATCGTCTTTGTAACGCGATGGTCTTGAGGAGCAGATCAGGGCACGAAGAAACGCTTCGCTAAATCACGAAGAGATAACTCATTATCGCGGAGTTTCCCAACACTGGTTAAAGGATAGCACTTTCTTGCTCTGACAAGTTTTTCAGTACGCTTCCGACGTTTGTGGAGGCCCAAGAACGCACCCTAAGAACCCCCACTTCTTAATCAGCCGCGCGAAACGGGCGTGGCCATTCCTCTTGGGCCTCTAGCGGCCTAGACTATGTGTCCACAGTCCGTTGTACCAAAACAAAGTTTATTATGAGGAAAGGAAGAACAACGGAAAATTAAAACTTGGCTTTTTTCAATATTATGAAATCCCAAATTTCCAATCTTGGGTTTGCTCATCTTTATGTTTCTCAGTCTCTGCCCCTGTTGTTTTGGCGAGGCTAGCTCCATAGATTGATCGATTACTGTGCAGCACAGTTCAACTTCAAGTGTGCGGACATAAAGGCTCAGAGGCTCAGCCCAAAGCGGGACGCGCAAACCGCCGCCTGTGTGCAGTCCGCGACATTCACGCTTCGCGACGGAAAAAATAAACAAACATCCCTCACCTTGTGGAATTACTTGCTGTGTATATTAAACATTGCCATCTTTTCGGCTGTCATTTCAAGCTTCCTTATTTCTGAGGTCTTTGCGTTTTTTTTCTTTGATCACTCTTTTATTGGCACTAACACACAGATCGATAAAAATTGATCCTTCTGCACCAGTGGACCGAGATCTGTGACCATCTGCCAAAGAGCGATTTTGGTTTCGTTGGCTTGTTTGGTGTGTTACCACGCAGAATATTGATTGTTTGTCAGACCACTCAAACTAGACTGATTTCAGGTAAACAAGAGAAATTTCGCTACAGTCGGCCTTGCAGAGAAAAGACCCGTTGACTGCCCAGACTTTTCTTTGTTTCTTTCGGCCGTTATCTTTGCCTTTACAGTACCGCTGGCGTCTCTTTAGTGGTGTGGTGTTTTGCTCTCCGGTCACGTGACCCACCCTTTCTTGTTTTTACAGCCCACTCTGGCCTTTCACAACAAACCACATTTTCATCCGGCGCCATTTACTACAGGTGCCATTTACTTGAGGTTCCACTTACTACAGGCGACTTTGCCGTATTCTCCAAGGGGTATCTTTTTGCCACATAATTTCAATCTTGCCTTTGAATTGAAGCATACAAGATGTCGTCGCCGTCACGTCAAGTCATTGATCCTTTGATCTGTTCTTACTCAGATAATCTCGAACGAAGACCTGCAATGACCCTTTCGTCATCAGGAAACAATGTACACGTACCCGCAGGCAAGTATCTGTCGACCCAGCAGACCAATCCAACATCGTCATGGACGCCGCTAGTATCACGAACATTTAACACTGAAATGGGATCATTAAATTCGACGCCTAGCTCGAAGCTCTTCACATCGCTATGTAAGCAGAACGGGCTAGGAAACTACGCGGACTCTGAGTTTTCTGGCCTTAACTTAACGCCCTTTCTCACACACAACATGAACCTTTTGGCCAACCCGAATAGTGCAGGAAACTTATCGGTGAATGGAAATTTCACCCCTTTTTATGACAAATCGATGCACATGGCGGACTTTTTCATGGATTCCCCCATTAAGCAAACTCCCGGAAAGATCGAGGCGATCACACCTTCAAAATTCGATCTTTCGGGCGATTTTAAGAATCATCCCGAAGCTAAATTAGATCCATCGCGCTCAGTAAAAAAGCTGTCGCCATCTCACAAACCTAAACGATCAATAACTCAGCTCGATACTCCCGCGAGACACGCAACGAAGAAATGTGACAAAAATATTACTCCAGGCAGGAAGTTGGAGCCTGGATATGCTTCAGACGATGACGGTAATAATGATAAGAATATCGTGCTGGGCAAGAAATTTGATGATTCTCAGTTTGTCACGCCCTCGAAAAAGAAAATTTTGCGTGACGTGCCGCTGAATATGTTGAATAAAACTCCTTTAAAACCCATGAGCCAGGACAAAAGTTCGTTTCTTACACCGGCGGCAAGGTGTCCTGTCTCTTCGCCATCAACAGTTATTATGTCAAGTGCCATAAAATCTCCGGAAGCAGTCCTTGATAATAAGTCTACGCATCCTCCAACGCCAACACCTCACAAGGAGTCCAAAGAATACAAGGATATGAAGACCAACGCCGAGCCAATAATGGGTATTTTTTCAGAGAAGAAGACAGTGCTTCCGAAGGTCACAGACGCGAGCAATCATGAGCCTTCAAACAATAAGAAACTACCGAAGAAGCAAGGCGGAGCAAATAAATTTCAGATTGTCTTTACTGACGTGCATACGTTGATGAATAGCAAGAAGAAGAAAAATGGGGCTGGTGTCAGCGCTAGTACTGGTACTGGTGCTGGAGGTAGCAATAATAAGGGGAGCAACAAATCCGAGAAGAAACTCGAACGAAAGAAGAGCAAAAGTAAGATGAAAGGCCAGGGACAAACCCAAGGACAATTGAATAGCTTCAATACCGGGCAATACCTTGATACTAACCTGAACATATCCAATGCATATGGGCCAAATTCGAGTTATAGCAGTGGGATGCATGCATTCTCGTCGTTCAGCACCTCTCAAGAGTTCAACACGTCTATGACGTCTTCCAAAGAATACAGCATGACGAATAACTCGACGTTAAACACGACTAACCCGAATATGACGAGCACCGACCAGGCGTCATTTGACTTGATGCATGGAGGGTTGATTTCTACGCCTAACGGGAAGTATTTATTGGATACCCTGTTCGAGAAACAGTCGCCTACAGTCATGCAAAGTTTATCCGCATCTCGCTTTTCCAATGTATATGGAGACTCGGCCGATGAAGGCGGCCACCTGCACCCACAGTTTCGGGAGGAATTGCATGTTTCAAGGGAATATATGCCTCCTCCACCAAAAGGTTTCACCCTTCAGCAAGCGGCTCAGGCAGCCTTGCGGCAAGATAAATCACACCCAGATTCTTATCAGCACCTTAACCATCAGCATCAACTTCAGCAACATCGTCAAACCCTCCCTCAATACGCACACCTGGACCAAAATAATGACAACCAGCACGAAATTGCACAATTTCCTCATCAGCTGCAGCACTCGCAACATGCACAAAGCCCGGCCATGAACATGCTCATGAGCACCCCGCAACATGAAAATGTACTAGGCGGAGGCCTCAATTCATACAAAAATGACGAGCCGTCGCCTTCGGAAAAGGATAACATGAGGTACATTTATCTGCAATTGCATCAATACCAACCCAGCAAGTCCCCCAGTATTTCCCTGCCACATAGCTTCCTGGCAGAAAGTGCCCGTGATGCGAACCCAGCAAAGACATCTACAACTTCCACCAAGAAGACTGCAAAGCGCAAACCAAGAAAACGTTGATTCTAGTTTTATATACAGTTAATTATAATATGATCGAACTCGCCAAGCCCAAGCCCATGTTGCTGCTCATGCATTGGGAGGTAAGAGCAATGCCGATATAACGCCCGGTCGTTCCGTAGCTAGCAAATCAAAGATCCTGGCAGCGTGTCTCAGATCACCCAACTCAAGCTGGATGCCCAATCTTGATAAATATTGTCGATTACCCTCTGAAAGCATTCGTGACTTTTTACCGAGTCCTACGACCAAGATCTCGGGTTTCGGGTGGATTTTACTAAATAGACTAAGAATCTGGTCTTCATTGAACTCCACAATAAAGCCGTTGACGATCTTGTACCCGCCATTCGAAAGATTGATCTCGAAACTCTCGCTCTCCAATAGTAATGTGCCAATGACCTCTCCGTTTTCACTGGGAGAACTGATGAGAACATTGTTAGCCAAGTGGAAACCGTCTGGCTTTATGGATTCAATATAGTTGACTGGTTTTGGTGAGTACATGAGAATATCGTTTTTCTTTATGAGATCAACAGGGTTTCCAACAGTCTCCAGTTTCCCGCCAGGAGCCATCATTGGTTTGCCTTGATTGATGGTTTTTCCTCCCCCAAATAGGTCTCTTAGAGGATGCGACATTGACAAACATCTCTTGGAGACATTCCGTTTTATTAAGCTGCTGAACATTTTTGATCAAGCAGTAGCATGAAAATGGCTTGAGATTTGGTAGAAAACCGAGAGTTTTTCAAATATGGAAGTGTTTTCGATGTTATGTGGGAGGTTTATGTGGGAGGTATATGTGGGAAGTATACGTGGAAAATATACGTGGGAGATATCTGTAGGAGGTATACGTGGGAAGTATATGTGGGAAGTTTATGGTGATGATTGGGAAATTAGTGGGGCTTTATTGAGAAGAGAGCTTCTTCTTGAAGTGCTAGCCTGCCAGGTGCGGTGCGCAGCAGTGTTGCGCGTTACGCGCGTTTTACGCCAAAATTACGATTTACGAACTTTGGGGCCATCGTAACCACCATCATAATTCAAATTACGTTTTTGGGAGCCATCGTAATCACCATCGTAATCGTAAATCGTAATTTGTGGCATTATTTTGTCGTAAATTTTTCGCAATTTATCGTAATTATTTGCGTAATTTATCGTAATTTGTTCGTAACTCCTCGTAATTTGTTCGTAATTTGTTCATCATCCTACTTGCGAGCAATCTCTCCACTTGGCATTCTGAAATGTGTTGATAATATAGATTTATGTATTTACTTACTTCAAAACTGTGTTCTACCAAAATTAGTGCAGATCTTAGCGAAACGGTACAACATATGTCGGTGTTTAGATTTGTAATGCTTGATTAAAGTTGTCACATTCCCCTCGCATTTATGGGTATACTTTCGAGAGCAATAAGGAACGTTACACGTAAGCGAGACAAGCATACCTTGGTCAGGTTTAGTCTCCAAAACTTGTCGTTAGAATAGACCTAATTTGAAAGCAGGCGAACTCAGCTGTTCAATCTAATTGAATCAAAATCAGCCTGCGAACTAGACTTTTCCGAAGAGATATCTGTCATCGTAATGGAGCACGCAGAATGGTGAAAATGGGCTTTGGAGAAGGTGGCGTGAATGAGGCGAGTCGTTCTTGTTTTTTGCTTTCAATGAACGAGCGAGGAGCATTCGAGTATCACAAAATTTACGGCCGTGAATACGTGCATGTCAGGTGCTTCTGCTTGGGCTTCAACCCAATATCTGAGCAAGATGTGCAATACTGGTTAATGAGTACCTCACTGAAGAAAGACCTTAGAAAAAGCGTGAAAAACGTAAAATAGACGTAATAAAGAACGTAAAAAGGCGTAAAAAAACGCAAAAAAGCGTAAATATAAACTTAAAAAACTTAAAAGTAAAACGTATTACGATAAATTACGATTTACGAAAATGGGGGTCGTCGTAATCGTAAATCGTAATCGTAAATCGTAATCGTAAATCCTTAGCGTAAACGCGTAATTTTCATTACGATGTACGCAAAATTACGACAACGCGCAACACTGGTGCGCAGTCACGTCTGCACATACTGTGGATACCGGGTGGTTGCGTAACTGGGTGAATGCGTAACTGGGTGAATGCGTAACTGGGTTTGCAATTATTACTAGGGCTTCTTAAGGGGGGGGGGTTCGTGGAAACTTCATTCTGATTTCAGAATTTAGTTACCTTTATTTCCATCTCCATCATTTTATGAGAATTGCAGTGCCACGAAGTCGAAACTCACATGATAAACTGTCATGTATATTTCATGTAAATGTCAAGTGTCAGCCCTCAATGTGCAATTTTTGGATTAATTAACGGAGCATGGAAAAGGTCATTTTTTTGCGTTCTTCGATTTTCATTAGTATTTATGTGCTGGTAAAGCTCCTTAGTAATAAGAGTAAGCTCGACACTTCTTATTCGAGTAACTTAAATCGACTTGCCTTGCAAAATTGTATTTCTTGTTTTACCCTGTTTGCGCTAACTATGCGACACTGATACACACATTCGACGAATATAGCGGCGTTTTTTGTATATATAAACCTTGGGGTTTTCAGCCTTATAGTCAGAAAGCCAAATGGGCTCGCTGGAAATTCTGTGGCCAATACATAGTTGTCAGATATTACATACTAGGACCTGATGAGACGGTGAACCCCCGTTAGTTAGATTCATGTCTTGCACGTATATTTGAGCCATGTACCGAGGGACCCACGTAGACGAAAATTTTACATAAATCGAGAAATAACCTTTTCTTAGCGTATTTCATGCGAGTAAAAACAATATAGCTCAAAATTCTTAGTAGAAAGACGTCATATTTATGATTACTATGCTTCTAATAATCATCTGTGACTGTTATTCCGCTTCAAATGGAGAAGGAGATTTTTTTCACGCTGGAATTAATCGCGCGAAATTTTGACCCAAATATCGGAGTTTCCGATTTAAGTTGCATTCAAGTAACGGGGGATTACTATAGCGGGGGTTTTCAATTTATTTGTCTGTAATCAAGTATATAAAATAACTTAGGATCTTGCTTAGAACCATATGGTCAAGACCCTTAGAGAAGAAAAGAGAGAAAGCCTTCCGAAGTCTCATCGTTAGGAAAATCTTTTCTGTACGACTTCGTCGACCACACGTGATCGTTATCACGTGCTCTCCAATGGTGCATCATAATTAATCTTGACAGGGTTCCACTGAATCATGCAAAAAGCGTGGAAATTAATCTATGAATTCGACGGGTTTCCACTCTGTGCCCTCCTGGAAAATACCATCGAAGCTTGCATGAAAGAATTTCACTTCGAATGTACAGCTTTTTTGTGATCTTTCCAGTGGCATAAGACTGCGAGGATTGCTGAGACGTGTTTTTGGGTAGCACTTGATGGCAGCTGGAGCATACCTCATGCAACTTTTGCGGCTCTACGGGCTTCACCATAATTCAATGGCTTTGGGCTCATTGATTCTGACTCTTCTGTTTTTGATTCTTCTTTTTTGATTCTTCTCTTTTTGACTCTTCATTTTTTGATTCTTCTTGTTTGATTCTTCTTTTTTTGACTCTTCACTCTTTGATTTATCTCTTTTTGACTCTTCACTCTTCGACTTATCTCTTTTTGACTCTTCACTTTTTGGCTCTTCTTTTTTTGAGTTGACCCTCGAAAACACAGTTTATTCTGGATTAAAACGTGATACTTTATTCATACATTCATCTGACTTTTGAGCTTGTAGTCTTGGTGTAATCGAAGTTTGGCCCTTCATTCACATAGAGAAGATTTTGAAATGTCTCAATTTGAAATAATATTTTATCACTACTAACGAAAACGTACGTTTTCGGATTTAAGAATAAAGCTCAAGAAAGGAGACCTCATCCATCGAAAAGAAAATCAAAACGGAGAATTGAGGAGCCACTCCTCTTGAAGCAACGTACGTGAAGAAGCCACAAGCCTTTTTTAAATAAATGTAATGCAAGATTCGGTGCTTTTTTTCTTGCACGTTACGACCATGTCCATACCAATGAAGAACTTACTTCCGATTTCAAATTTTCTCAGATTAGTTACAAATAAATGCTTCGAATCAAAAAGGCCATACTGCCCATTCCTAGATGTACATTGGGTCAAAACATAAAAGGTAAACCAAAAAGCTTATACAATAAATGAATCAAACCTTCTGCACGATTATTGGCACTATAGCTGCACCGCACCCTTTTGCTTCTGCTTAGCAATTACAGCCTTTTCTCTGGCGAGTTTCTCGCGTATAGAAACCTTGCACTTTTCCCAAATCTCGGTGTTTACCTTGCTCATTCCACCTCCGAACCCTGTCCCTAACCCAGTCCCAGAACCCGCTCCAAAGCCTGCTCCTAGATGTGGACCAGGACCAGGTCCTTTATCGGACAGATGAGCCAGCAAAACGCCAGAGCTTCCGATTTTTGTTCCCGGGGATGCGGATGGAACTGGCGGAGATGTCACGGGGTTATAGATCTCGTTAGCACGAAAGTTGGCGATCGAGGGTCGTGCTGAAAGTTGTTTACGCGGACTTAGCTCAGGCCTTGTTGGGCTGGTGTCGGGGCCAGACTTTTGAGGACTGAGATTGCCTAAATTAGATGTGGATTTTTTCGGACTAAGCGGCGGTTTTGAAGCGCTCTTGGACGAGTTTGGAAGCTGCAGAAACGATTTTGCCGGGCGTAGACCACGAGGCAGATCTATGGAAGTACCGGATTTTTTCGGGGAAGTGGCGTTGGAACCAGACTTCGTTTGGGTTTCTGAGTGACCAAGTTCCTTGGGCTTCACGTGCTGATTGTATATGCGTACGAGCTGAACAAGAAACGCCAACCGTTTCAAATATTCATTGATGATCGATGCCTTCAAATCTTCATTGAGCTCAATGGCATTGGAGCTTTCGGTGCAGAATAGGGCAATGGAGTTTTCTGCGGTCTGAAGCCTGGATGTCAATGAGATGTATGAGTGGTGTTCCATGTATATCAACGACTGGGCGAGGTCCAAGGCCAAGTCCCTTATGGAGATTTTTGCATTGACGGGCAAAACTGAGAAGGAAAAACTCTGCACCGGCCGATCTTTATAGTCTTTGAATGTAGGTAGGCCCATCCTGGAAGAGTCTACTATCGCTGGCAGAGGTGAGTTTTTCACAGGCAGCAGAGGCCGCGAGAGAGATCCCGAGGGATATTCTGATAAGAGACAAAGGGCACGGAACTTATTCTTGGGCCAGTCCACCAAAACTCGGTACTCATCCTCAACTAGAAGTTTCTGGAACGCTTCTAGGTTATAGAGCTTGTCTAGTTTTGCCACATTTTCCTCGTGCGACGTCACGCTTTCATCCCACAGTTTTCCGTCAGAGTATTGAAGTACATTTCCCAGAGAAAACACCGCCAATCGATTCACACGTAGTCTTTTGAAAAGATATAGTAACGAGCGGACCTGAAGATCCGTTGGGTCGCGACCGGTGCCTTGTTTGAAACACGGGACGTTTGCTGGCGGAGGCGTTTGTCCAAGGGGCAAGAAGTCAAAGAAACCCATGAGTGCGAGGAAGTAAAATTGCCTTTGCCAAGATATTCGACAGTGATCAAAAGGGTCTTTAATAAGCTTCAATTCTTGACGCCCGGTTGAAAGTAGAACCCAAAGGCAGCTTTTCAGCAGGCTTTTATGTAGTTGCCAGTGACCTGACCAGAGAAGCACCACTGTAAAAATAGCCGGTAGACGTTCACCGCAAACCCCCCTTTAATTTTATTTTTAGTCTTTGATTTTTATGATACAGTAAATATATCGTATTTCATATTTCGCATTTTGATCTCACTCATGTTGGGGTAAACACCAGATACCATCTTGGGCGCTATATGCACTACGCACAAACTTACATGTCCAACACTCTGGGTAAAGCTACAAGTACACTAATTTTGGCCTCAGCCAAGTGTTGCTGGTACAAATTTATGTATTTTCAAAACATTAACAAAGATGCAGAGATTCTGTGACTTGACGATATTCCAAACGTGCTGCGGCTGCCTCTAATGTCGCTCTCCTGCATATAGGCGAATGGTGCGTCGGGGAGATTCGATCAAAGGTACCGAGAGTTCACCGCACTTCGATACATAAAGACATTGCTTAGATAGAGATATACATTATTGAGATAGAGACATACATAACATGTCGACGCAATCAGGTATAAAGGCGAGCGACGAGCTTGTTGCCGCGGCTAATGAGTCAAAACTTCCTGTTTTGGTGATCACGCTTTCGCAGGACTCCACTCAGTTGGTAGAGGACGACTCTTTCGAGAGTCCCTCCAATACACAGATTGATACGGTGTTGGAAACCCTCAGGAGCCATTTTTCAGGAGTTTTTCCCGAGCCCAAGTTTGCGATTATATCTTCTGGCCCAGGCGACCAAAGCCTTCATGAAGGATACTTCATCAGTTTCATTCCGGACCTGGCGCCAATCCGGCAAAAAATGCTCTTTGCCTCGAGCAAAAACACCTTGCTCCAGCAACTAGGAACAAAGTTTTCCAAGAAAAATATCGTGGAGTTTTCTGAATTGAGTGAATTGGACCCGCGGCAATTCGAGCTAGCAGTGCTGGATGGAGATCACCACTCGACTTTGACAGCTAAAGAAAAGGATCTACAGACTCTTGATTCTCTACTGACACTCACGCTTTCACATTCTTCGGCAAATGCTTATAAGAAAGAGCTTCCGTCAATGGATACCCAGAAGGAAACATCTTTGTTTTTCAAAATCGGGCCGGACCTTGAAACAGTTCTTCGTTCCGACCTCCATGCGAAGTTAGCGGTGATGAACATCGATACCACGACAGAAACCTTAAATCTCACCACCGAAAAGGCCGGAGTCTCGATTGAAAATCTAGTGGAGTCGGTGATTCTGAGTGTGGGTGACTCGCTGGATCCTTCGCCAGCTTATTTGCTCTTTGGGTACGATACAGGCAAATTGGCGTTTATTTATGCGTGTCCTTCGGGGTGCAAAGTAAAGGCCCGGATCATGTATGCAGCTAACAAGCAAGGATTGCTTGCACATTTGAAAAACGACTATTTGACATCGCAGGAGATTGTTGAAACGATGGAAGTGGGCGATTTCGATGAGATTAACACATCTGCAATGGAACCTCCTCAATCAGATTCCAGTATTGACAAAGGCGACGGGTCGAGGTTTAAATTCTCTAAACCTAAAGGTCCCAGGAGAAGGTAAGCTATATGTGTTACCAGGTTGCCAGAACTGTTGAAATGGATGGCATGAAGGATACGGGAAGGACCATGAAAGACACAAGGTGCTATTTTATTGTTTGCTTGAAGATATGTGGTAATTAAACAGATGATGAGAGGGACTGATTCGTTATGTGTCACCTGCACCCAAGGGCTATGTAATTGGCACTAATGTGGCAAACTCATTATCATTGTTCAAATGGTGGCTTGCCATACTATTGTTTCCCGGGTGGCCAGTGGGCTCTTGATATTTTCAGCGCCGTGATTGACTTTGCCTAATTTACGTGCGTGACACACTTTGTGACTCTGACGTATGAAGAAGGTGATATTAGATTTCAGTTGGTAATACGCTCTTTTCATTATTCTACGAATGTCACCTTTGTGTGGCATATGGCTAAAAGAGGCTTCGCAATGATCACCAAGAACGAGCCCAAATATTCACAATAGAATGAACGGTGACGAGTCTCTTCATTGCTTGCTGCTTCTCTCCTTCGCGTGCTTTCAAATGACTGAGATTGAAAACTCCATGGCCTTTAAATAGATAATATCAATAAATTGATAAAGGAGACACTTTGAAAGAAGAAGAGGAAGGTGTGATCCTAATTGCGAGGGCCAAGTATCGATCTCTTATAGCTTAATGCACCCGAAGTTTCTGTTGTCATAAAACATTTGCAACAATTGCACACTTTTAAAGATCCACCGATTAATGACACGATTATATATAGCCTTGGTTCTCGGAATAGTCGAATTTCGAGGGGAGAAGTGACCGTATAATCGGATTCCTCTCTAATTGATGTCAATTATGAAGGCCATCTTTTCAGTGTCACACAGGTAAGAAACTTTCACAGATATTCCACTTCGTCAAGCGCATGTAGGAGTCATATTGCAGAACGTCTGGTACACATTTCCCTTGTATCTATGAGTCATAGTGACCAACTTAACTGGACCTCTGTATCTGAAATTCTTTCGGAGACAAAACACTTTAAGGAAAATTAGTGTTAAAAGTATGTGTGTATCAATTGGAAAAGTCATCGGGTAAAACTTGAATCCAGAGCGAGTATATGAATAGTGCATTTTGTAACTGATACTACTCATATTTGAAAGTTCGGGCTATCCGATTCTAGTTGCGAATCACCCGGGTGAAGCATAAAATGAGTCCAACGTTCTTTATGGCAGAAAAAGTGGTCTTTAACGTTGTGCCATCTTACCTTTGGATTTGGTTTGAACGCACGCTTGTTGACCAAATGTATCAAAGCCATAATTATGCTGCACTATGTGGTTACCATCTTGCGTCATAAAATTAGACCGTGGTTGGTGTCAGTTCAGCACCATATATGCCTTTTGGCTCAAAAGACCCAATCTGTAATTCTGAGTTCTTCCCTTCTCAGAATCGATTAGAGAATCTACGAAGGAGAAGCCAACCCTATTCTCTCTTGCCTGGGCCCACAAGCCCTGAAGTGTAATCTGAAGGTCAAGAAAATCTTTTTTCGCTGAGTGCACAGCCAAAAATTAGTGCAGTTTCTGATTCTTTTTCCCTCTTGATTTCAGGCAGATGGAGATACCCATCATACTTTCCCCATTTTACCACATCAGACTAATTGCACAATTTGTCTTGGGTCCAGGTCTCGACAAATAAATTGACCAATAACTTTAGCTCGTCATGATCACTCTGGAATAGCTGGGCGTATACCCGCGGGCCGAATGCAGAGCACTTCGACGAAATATGGGAGTAAACCTGCCGGGAAATGCCCTTGTTGATGCGAATATAATCGGCCTCGGTTGGGATTCGTCTGTTTGTGTCTTGGCAATGGTAAAGAGGGCGTAGAATTGCCCTGACGTGAGTTTGCACCATTGCTTTTTCTTCTGCAGTAAGAGATCGAGGCGTCCACGCTTTCCGTGTATTAGGAGCTTTTGGACCCTGCAGGCGGCTTTCAACAGCAGCGAGCAGGCTGTCAGAAATGGAATTGGGGCCGAGAATAGTTGAAGTTGAATGATCTGTGTGACTATTAGTGTTTGATTGTGCCATTGATGTAGATAGAACTGCGGACGTCGACCTTGTTGTGGAGCTGGATTTGATCTGGTTCATGAGCGACGATATCCGACTTGGTCTAGGCCTTGAGTTGGGTCTTGAGTTATGCCGGGAGCTCGTATCAGATTCTTTAAGAGAAGGTATAGTATCAGTGGTATCCGCGCCCGAAATCTCACTAGCCGGAGTCGGAGTCGGCGTATCGGTGGAAATTGCAGAAACCGGAGGTCTTCGTCTTCGCCGCCTGGGCTCAGATGTCGGTAGACCGGGGCTGGAGGAAGCCGTCATTTCTTCACCTTCATCGCTGCCTCTTCTTGAGCTCTCTAGAATACTCCAAGAAGATCGTTCCTCCGGCGTAAGGTTCTGTAGCTCTCGAGCCTGCCTTCGAAGCAAGACGCCGCCATTCCATACTGAAGGTCTACCACTTCCAACAGACTCTTCATCGTCTTCCCAGTCGTCTCTCTCAAGATAATCCGCAAAAGTGCGCAGTCCCTCGGTTTCTGCGAGCAATAAACGACCACTTCGAGTGGCATTACCGGAGCTTCGTGTTCTTGACGCTGTGCTTATGGACGGCGGTCTTCGTGGTGCAGGAGGCACTCTACGAATCCCGGAAGTGGAGATGTTAGGCCTTTGAGAAGAAATAAACTCCTGAGGCAGGCGAGCTATAGGCCCCGAGACCGAAAGCGGGATGTCCTGGTGGCAATCACAGAAAGGACAAAACCACAGAGCTTCATTCGTATGGCCCAAACACGCCGTATGGAAATTTCCTCCACAACTTATACACGAAACCATGACCCGTCGCCGAACAGAGTACGCCGCATACTGGGCACTCGAGCAGATTAGACATACGCCGTTTTGCACATGATCGAAGTCTTCAGAGAGATTCAGGCTGGGAATTTGAGACCGATTTCCCAGTAAAAGCCCAAAATGGCCCGGATCTTGGTGCGGCGGAATTTGCTGTAAAGAAGCGTATGCCAGAGGCAGAATCACAAATTCCGCCGGGATCTCGTTGATGGCGTCGGTTCCCAAAAGCTTATCTCTCACAGAAATCCGCTCCACCACTTGATTTGGCGCATGGCCTTTCACTATATCAATGTCATAATACAGCTTGCGACACGTAGGACACAGGTTGGAGTGGGCCAGCCACAGGCAAATACAGTTTTGGTGGTATGTGTGACCACATCCATGGACCCGGCCCAACCGATCTGCGGGCCCGGCCACTTCTAGACAGATTGGGCATTCCAAGGAAAAGGTGGTATGAGGGTTGGGTGTTTTCAGGAATTCCATATTGAGGATCCTGGGGCCTCTAATAGATTAATAAGTGAGAGAGGTCCGAAATCCACAATGTGAGATTCAATAGAAACAGGGGCAGAAAATATGTGAGTTTAAATTGACTTCACAAAAATCCAACCTCGAAACTTTTATACTCAAATGAATTCTGTTATTTGTTGGCGGAAATGTCGTGTTTGTCGTGGGCTCCAATTGATGGCTTCTGCCTAGACTTTCTCTAGTAGAGGACGCGAGGGCCTCACGGGCCATTTTTTCCATGCTTCTTTGCTCACTGCTCACAGCTGAAAGCTGAGACATTTTGCCTCTGTCGCGCGCACACCACCGTAATTCCGTAATTACGGCACCTGATCGAAGCGAGCGTGCATCGATTAAAGAGGCTAGAGATTTGAGTTTGGCCATGAGGAAAGGTTTGGGGAAAAATTCTTTTGAGCTTGGCTCGGAAAAATGTTTCGTGGTGTGTTTCTTTGTGATTCAATGTTTCCCGGGGAACACTGCATCACGTGCTTCGCAGGTGGAGTGAAAAAGTAGCAGCACCACAGATCTATATCCGAGGATCCGAGCCGCTATAATTGATTCAATTGACGGTGTCCACCTGATGATACCGATTGCGTTTTTTTTGTTTAAGTTGAAGTTTCGAGGTATTCACCATGTCACGTGACTTGCACACCAGTATATGTACAGCGTAAGAAACTTCCCTTTGAAGAATGATCATGAACGCTTGCAATGCCCTATGATACAGAGCTGGAGAATAAAAGTATCCTCAGTTCATCTCAACTCATATGCTGTCAGTTAGCTTGATGGGTCTCTCTTTGCCCTTTGCCTTTGGTTCTGGGCCGCGTCACGTGACGCGCGGGTCATCTGGAGCTCTTCAGCTTGACACCAGTGCCCAATTCAAAGCTGGGGCCACAAAAGATTCGTCTCCGGAACACGTAAGTTTACGTTATTCTTCATATCTGCATTATTCACCTCCATGTCAAGACACCAGTTTGATCTCGTGCAGTGTATGAAGCGCCCAGGCACGCATATAGGGCTCCTTTGTCTGCTGTGCGATGGGAAGTGTCCCATCTGTGATTCGTTTGTAAAGCCTTCAGCCAAAGTCAGGGTCTGTGACGGCTGTTCCTTTGGCCATTTGGCTCACCGGTGTATTCTTTGCGGAACTCGTTTTGGAGAAGGACCTGACCAAGGGTCGCCTGCGTATTATTGCCACGAATGCGTCATTCAAGAAAAACACCGTGATGGATGTCCACGTATTGTGAACGTCGGAAGCTCAAAAGCTGATCTCAAGTTCAGCAAAAAGACGAAAATGATAACGTAGAACTTCAAGATATTCAAAATCCGCGTTAAACACGGCCGGCGTGGATCCTCGGCTAAATTCTGCAGATATGCATACATTATACAGTCAATCCTGGTTATAACGATACCGGTTATAACGATATTCCTGGATCCTTTAAATATTACTACCCTCTGACCGTTATCGAGGAAAAATTCACATACAATTATCGTTAATCCTTGTTACTTGATCTATTATAAGGATATTTTTCATATCGAGGAATTTTTTTTCTGAAAAGTTTTGGGCGGTACAGCCCTTAAATAACATTTCGGGCACCAATTTCGTGTAACTTTGAGTGCAATAGAGAAAACAAGCACGTTTTAGGGGTTTTGCAATATTTTAGGTGTCTTTTGGGGCGTGTTTTGCATTCATTAGCGCAGATACGCGCAAGCGTGCGTGATTCCTCGCTTCTATGAGTATTATAAATGCGTCTGCTTGCTTGAATTCACATATAACTGCTATTATTTGCAGTTATATGCTCGTAAAAACAATTGTTGTTATTTCTAAACGTGTATCAGCATAACTTCACTCCTAAGTATTTATTGAGAGTGTCTTGCTCAACTTTTGCTCTACCTCACCTCAAGAATTACTCACTTTGATTTATTAGCACTCAAGATGGCTCGTATTAGAGGTAATACTCGACCTCCAAGAGAAACACGCTCCGAAAGAGGCTCCAAGATGATAGAAATGGACAACTAAGTCAGCCCGAACTTCAATATTGGGTTAAGGACGAATTCGGCTACTATGTTAGTCAAGGTACTGTTTCCATGTCGCTTTCCATGGCAGTCATAAAATGAAGGTCAGATTTATGGGTAAGAGAGCGTATAGTAGATCGTCTGGAATTAAGAATAAAGAACTTTCGCTTCTCGACGTTGAATGGGACTTTAACAAGACCGCTTGGATGACCACCGAAATAATGATTAAATGGCTACTAGATTTCGACAATCAGGTGGCTAGAAGAGGGAAAGACAAAGTTCTTTTGCTTATGGATAATCACAGTGCCCATAACGCTGCTGTGAGATTCTCGAAAAATTCCAGACGTATTCCTCATACTGAGGTCTACTTCTTGCCTTCGAACACAACTTCGAGATTACAGCCCTTAGACCAAGGGAATATTAACTCGTTCAAAAGACGCTACCTGAAGCATTTAATGCGGTGTAGACCTGAAATGTCCGAGAATGACAATGATCCAGAAGCTCGATTGGCGTTGCTTCAGGCAATCAAGTGGAGCCGTAAGGCTTGGGATGAGGTTCCCCAAAGTTGCATTGTCAACTGCTGGGGTCACACGCGGTATTTCAAAAAGCCTGAGATTGTTGAAGCTACAAATGAGGCCAAGCGCCGCTGTTCATCTGACGACAGTGCTATTGTTGAGGTTCATTCACAGCTTTAAGACTCTAGTATCTCTCTGGATGTCGCCGAGCTCGACCAATTACTCACTTTGCTTCGTCGCAAGGGCTGCATAAATGATCCAATATCGGTTGAGGAGCTTCTCAGTGAGATCGAAGTCCAGCAGCCAAGTGAGCTGGAAGACTTAACCCAAGATGATCTTCAGCAAGATATTGAAAATATTGTTGAGAGCGACGATGACGTGGTAATAGCAAAACGGCATACTCATGCGAATGCTCATGAGCACATTTTGGCCATGATCGAGTACCTGAAAGAGTATGACTACAGCATTAGAGACGTCTTAGCGGCAAAATCTTTGGAGAAGAAGGTGTCAGAGAGAAATTATAGAGATAGCTACCAGAAGGATGTCTTCAGCTTTGGCTAAATTAGTAGATAGAGTATTAAAAGCGTACTTCCAATAGCACTATTAAAATTATTACAATTAACCAGGATTATCATGCGAGGTTTTACTGCACATAAGGCGAAATACTGCATGGAATCCTGGATCCTTAGAATATTACTAGTTGGCGGTTGGAATTTTTGGTATCGTTATAACCAGGATTGACTGTAGACACGGCTCATTGTTGTCTGATGCTACAAATCCATTGCAACTTCTTTAACTATGTGCGTGAAAGATCTGCAATTGTGGTTGGTCATTGGATGTTATCCGAAGTTAGAGGAACACTGCACTATATGAATGTGGCTCAAGTGTAAATCTAGGGAACACAGCCTAACAAATTTTTTCAGGCATTCGGGCGACCTTGAGGGCATCGACAACTAGAATGCCGGGTCCATCAAGAGATCAGTTACCAGGAATTGCCGAGCATAACCACACTTCAGTAGTGTTTCGGAGCCATAAATCTTTGCTCATTTTTCAGATTCGAACACACAGCACGGAGCGGTCGTTGGATTTTCTTCCCTTTCTCCTTTCTTTGTTTTCCATGCGCTAACTAGATTCCTCCGATTGGCCTACCAGCTTGTGAATACCCACATCCACCAAATTTTTGATCCCATCCTTCCATCTCTGTTCCAAATACCCGTTTACAGGTTGAAACTGGGTCTGTTTGGCCTGTCTCAAAGAGTTTAGTTCCTCCACACGTTCCCGTTTGCGCAGAAGCAAGTCTCTTTGGGAAGTTTCAAGGTCCGCGAGTCTTTCGTTCACTAACTTCTGCGCGAGCGCCTGTTCGCCAGCATTTTCTGCATAAAGCTGGGCGTTTCTGTCTCGTAGAACGGAGTACAGTAGTGCCGTATACATTTTATTAAAATCAACGGCGTCTTCGCTTCCATCGTCCCCTCCGAACTCGCTGTATCTGTCCATAGAGATCCCATTGGGTAAAAAAGTGTCCGGAACCGCTCCGTTTGGGTCCTCAAGCTCAAACGTGCCCACTTGTCTCATCAATAAGGACCGGTTTTCAGAGAGGGGCGCCAACTCGCCTAATGAAGGATGAAGAATGCCAGCTCCTGTCGGATTTTCGAGTTCAATGAGCCGTTCAACAGTCTGTCTTTCAGCATCCGTAATCGAGCCGTCTATATCTAGACTCTGTCAGTAAAGTTTCGTGCAAAGACGCCTAAACATGGCTAAAAGGAAAATCAGGTGGCGGCTAGCAATAACTCAGGCGTTGTATTGAAAGAGTACACAAGGGAAAAATTGTGTATTTTCCAAGTAATACATACATGGCAAATAGTCCATAGGTCCAGTTTCGAAGGAGACCATGTTCGTAAAATAAAAGAACGAAGTAAAAGGGAAATATGAATAATCGGGCACTTATCTTGATAAACCAAGCTTGGCCTTCGCACGATAGATATCTTGAATATGGGTCACGTGACGAGGGGTGGCTTTCTTATAAGATAAGGAACCAAATTTCTGGCTACTAATTTCATGGTTTTACAGGTTTGGCGGGATTTTATGAGCTTTATGGATTTTATGGGCTTCATGCGTGCTATGGGTTTTGTGGGTTTACGAATTTTATGGGTTTTGTGGCCTTTTACGGTCTTAGAAGCAAACATATCTTGAAGCCATAATGAAAGTCCAATGTTTGGAAGTGCCGCAGATACGTTTTTCCTGATTGAGAAATGTCACATGATTCATGGAGACAATAACACATTTATGGGAACTACTATGACTTGATTTCAAATACTTGATGTTGAAAATAATCTTAGAAGATTCACCTAGAATTTTCAAGATTACTCGCGGGCCAATTGAAAGACAGATAATTCTCGTACAAGCCATTTAATACAGGACGAAAGTTGATTGCCACTACCAAGAAAAGTGAAACCCGCTAATGTGTATCGATTTTGACCGATGAGTTTTGAAACATTTCGAGGTAAGAAAAAGTTGTCTTGATCAATACTCCTTTACTCCGGTTCCTGCAATTCTAGAAATGGCTGCTGCTCAGACATATCTCGAATGGCTCTCTTGAACTTGGGAGTACCACATAACGAGGGGTTGGTTACTTTGGAGACGTGAAGAATATATTGTGATGGATCTATCAATATATCATTTTTTCAAAAAGGGAAAAGAATCAATATAGCGGGTGAGGGCAACGAAAATAAAGATGAAATATCAAGATGTTGGATGTCATGTTAGATCCACATAAAGAGGAGACTCACTATGGAAATGCAATCACAGGCTCACACAGCTCATTATCTAGATGCTACAGTCAAGACATCACCCCGGGACTCCATAATCAAATCACAAATTTCTCGTAATATTCTTACCCTTTTTACCGAAATATCTGAGCCAGATATAAATCCAAAATCTAGGAAAATGAGGGGTAGGGAAATACTATGGTGAACCTGGGCCCTCGAAACCCGTACACCAGGCTGGGTCAGAGAAATTAGGTACCGGGCGAAAACGGTTTAAATCGAGGAAATTACGAGAAGTTAGCCTAGAGTTGTGTTTTCTATCCCTTCTGAAAGTGGACCAAGCGTTGGTTTCGTCTTTTTATGACCATTGGTCTGTTTTCTGGCGACTTATTTAATTCAAATTTAGGCTGCGAAAATGACCGCGATCCACCAAATCCTCAATACACTTTAGAGAGCATAGAGGAATTAGGCAAAGTTTACAGCACTTTACGCCGTACTTCTTCACAATTTTTTTACTTCTCTTAGTCATTTATAAGCGTTTCATCCGCTGTTATCGAATTCTCCGATTTAGAGAGGCGGTTTAAATTCACAACACTTGAAACTTAACCATCATCGAAAAGACCAGTAAATGCTTGATTCTGCCTCTGGTACCAGATTACTCAGTTTCTACTCAGTTCATGATGCAATATTTTTTGTGAGTACTTCGGTGAAGACATTATAAGGAATAAACTAGTTGGTGTTAGGGACTGAGAAAGGCCTTTCCTACACTATCTACCGAAATACAAGTATTGGCTGGTCCGTGTACTTGGCTCGTGAAGGCGCACTGAATTCAAGTATTAGAATGACTGTGAGGTCCCCCATATCTCTGCTGCAGTAGAGTAATAACCCTGGCACGTATTGGTTGGTAGGCGCTGTTCCCGGGGCAAGTTGGTTTCCTGGTCCTGCTGCCGAGGCAAATTGATTTGTTTGCGAAGGCCCATTTACCTTCTGGTTCGCGTATGCGTGTTGTGTGTTATTCAAAGATTGCAAAC